>SWDC01000035.1:85000-119378 GCA_004919715.1 Linderniella brevidens
AACATGGGAATGGCACTAGGGTTTCTGAACCCGTTCTGACGCCATCATTCGCAGACATTCTCAAAGGGAGACGTCCATCTCCACCTAACAATACTCGTCGACGGACTGATAGGGTTCACCTCCAGTATACTGCACCTGTGGATCGAAGGGCTGCCTTCGAGGGCTAAAGAGATAGCGTCGAAGGGCTGCCTTCGAGGGCCAATACAGCGGTGGGATATTTCTTGGGATGCAATCCTTACTTCCCACATGTGGATCGCCATTTCCGCACAAGATGGCCGGGGCTGGTAGAAGTGCGTGCTACCTCGAATGGCTTATTAAATTCCGTTTTGACTCCACGACTACGATGGTTGATGCTTTGGAGGGTGGCCCATGGTTATTGTATGGCCAGCCCCTCTTTCTTGAGGAGTGACGGCAAGGGATGACTCTGGAAAAGCGACCGCATGATGAGGTCCCGACGTGGGTTCGTTTTCGCCACCTCTCATCGGAATACTGGACTCCGGAGGGATTAGGACTCGTGGCCAGTGCGGTTGGTACACCGTTATTTCCCGACGCTTTTACGATCAGCATGGAGCGTATCGATTTTGCGCGCGTTTGCGTTATGAAGAAGATCACTGATCCATATGTTGAAGCTTTTTTTTTTTTTTTGGTGTAAAGTCCCATGTATATAGATCGTAAAAAATGTACAAATGAACAGGAGAAAAACTCCTCTACCAACCAGTAACAGACTACTGGTAACAACAATGAATGAATAACCAATCAACCAATCAACCAATGACCCTATCAACAATCAACAACAAAAACATCCAATCAAACAATCAAAAACCAATTCTACCAAGCCACACGCCATAATCGGCGTATAGCCGCCGGATGAAGTTCATACTTCATGGATGTACCACTAATACGCATGATAGCCAAGGCAAGAACACACCCCACAAGCCGTTGTGGATTCGTGATGGATCCCTCCTTCCATCGCCTGTTCCTTGCCTGCCAAATATGGTAGACAAGGGATGCTAGAATATGGCGAGATGCTGCATGGAGAAGATGCTTCCTTCGCCAGCGGACAGCCGCCCACTGAATGCCCGTAGTCTAATCCCGATAAGGCCAGATCCAGCGAATCCGATGGCGCAAGAGACGAAGACATTGTCGTCAAAAAGTACAATCAAAGAATAGATGTTGGACAGTCTCGTGATGCAACTCCTCACAGAGGACACAAGCTTGGGTTCTCGCCCTCTGAGCAATCCACGGTTTGTCCCTAGTCGAGAGCCGATCCTGTAATCCCAGATATAAAATAAATTCATGATCCAAATAATACCGCCCTCTGAGCAATCCACGGTTTGTCCCTCCAAATAATACCGCCCAACCCACAGGGGGCCTCCTGTAGCGCAACGCATTGTGAGCCAACGAAGCAGTCATAGTTCCATTCGGCGAACCCATCCACCAAACACCATCCTGATCCCCACGAACCACATTAGGTAAGAGGCGGCTAATCTCAAGATACTCCACCGCCCCTTGTCCTGGCCAATTCCACCCCTGCGAATTAAGGACTAGACTCAATCGTGAATCAATATGCAGCCCCATCGCAATAGGGCCCCTAGGAAATCTCTCCAACAGCGACGTAGATAGCAACCAAGGATCCTTCCATAGCCAGATCGTAGAGCCATCACCAATGCGAAATGTAATCATAGACCTGAGTAAAGGACGTAACTGCATCAGCTTTCTCCAGCTCCAAGCATCATTCGTCGATACCGGTAAATCCCATAATGATCGAGAATACAACCGCATCCTATAGAGCCATTCGACCCAAATCGAATCTGAGGACTTGGTAAGTACACTCCACAAGTGCTTCAGAAAGAGAACCTTGTTGTCGACAGAAATAGACCTCAGGCCCAATCCCCCTTCAGTAACTGGTAAACATAAAACCTCCCATGCCACCTTAGGTGATGTACCTCTCCACAAAAATTTCCTAAAACGCGCCTCCAACGCTCGGATAACTCCCTTAGGTAACAAGAACATACCTGACCAGTAAGCATGAAGCGCCTGCAAGACCGATTTAACCAGCTGCAGTCGGCCCGCATAAGATAAAGACAGATTGAGCCATGATCCCAACCGCTGGTCCACTTTCTGTAAAAGAGGAGCACAGTCTCCAATCGTCAAGCGAGTAGTAATGAGGGGCACTCCTAAGTATCGCACCGGCAACTGCCCCACTCGATAACCCATGAGTGCATGAATCTGTGCACTCAAGCTTTCAGCCCGCCTCGAAATAAACATCTCACTCTTGTCAGGGTTAGGGATCAACCCTGACAACCGGGCAAATTCACCCAAAGCTTTCTTCAACACCCCAACTGAAATGACATCCGCGTGGCTGAAAAGCAAGAGGTCATCCGCAAATGCTAACGACACCATGCCCATTGTCTCGCAACGCCAATGATATTTGAAGCGCGGCTCCTCCATAATGCCAACCTTGAGAAGTCCGTGGAGGACCTCCATCGCTAGTGTAAATAGATAGGGGGATATGGGGTCCCCCTATCGAATACCCCTCTTGCCGTGGAAAAAACCAACCACCTTACCATTCAGATTCAGTGAAAAGGCCGTTGTTGTCAGGCACGCTCGAATCCATCCAATGTAAGTAGGATGAAAACCCATAGCCCATAAGACAGCAAGCAAAAACTCCCATTCGACCTTGTCGTATGCCTTGGCCAGGTCAATCTTGAACATAGCACGCGGTGGCCGGCCCTTAGACTTGTACCCAAGGCATAGCTCCTGCGCCAATAACACGTTATCGCTGATCCGTCGCCCTGGGATAAATGCTGTCTGTGAGCCATGTACCAAAGTAGCGAGATGCCCCTTTAGTCGATTGGCTAAAATCTTGGAGATCACCTTATACACAACATTGCAACAGGAAATGGGTCTGAACTCCGTTGCACGCCGAGGTGTTTCTCGCTTCGGGATTAACGTGATGAGGGTGCTATTTAGTCCCTTCAGTATTCTGCCCGTTTTGAAGAAATCTTGGATCGCCTTCACCACCTCATCTCCAACAATCCCCCACGCAGCTCGAAAAAATGCTACCGTGTACCCGTCAGGTCCTGGCGCTTTCTCATCCCCCATAGAGAAAAGCGCCTCACACACTTCAGTGGCAGTCACCTTAGTGATCATGGATGCAGCGTCCGCTGGGGAAAGCGTTCTCGTCACAGCTCTCTGCACGTCAACAGGACGAATCGGAGTACAGTGGGCAGACTGCCCCAATAGGTCCTGATAGAACCCAATCATTTCAGCTTCCACCTGAGATGGTTCTTCAATGAGATCGCCATTGGTATCCTCAAGGGACCAGATACGGTTGGAAGCTCGCCTCATGGCAACTCGACGAAAGAAAAAAGATGAGCACTGGTCCCCATCCTTCAGCCATGCAATCGTGGCCCGCTGCGATAACGCCGAATGCTCCATCTCCACTGCTTTGGCATAAACCACACGACACAGTCTTTCCAGCTCATAGAAAGAGTTCTCCTCAGGGATCCGTGACGCAAAATCCTGTGCAATATCAAGGAAATGCTTTGCTTCTGTGACATTCGCCGTCAAGTCTCCCTTCGATCTTCGCAGTCTCATCAGTATGGGTTTCAACATCTTAAGCCTCCTCACCAACACGAACATAGGATAGCCATGTAAAGGAGTGTTCCAGACATTCTGAACAATACCTAAGAAGGCCGGATCTTTCGCCAGAAAATTGTCAAAGCGAAATGTTGCCTTATGCTGTCGTGTCGTAGTATTTCCCAAAAACACAGGTGAGTGATCCGAAGTTGCTGGTAGCCCACACCTACAGAAGGAGTTTGTAAACCGGGCAAACCATTGAGGATTTCCTAGTATACGGTCCAATCTCCTCCAAACCCCCGCATCAGATCTCTGTTGATTATACCACGTGAATACCTGACCCATCGTAGGTATCGTCACCAAATCAGCACTAACCAGGCACTCTTGGAATTCCTCCATATCATGCCTAGATGCCGAACCACCACGACCCTCACCCGCGTGCAAAATAGCATTGAAATCCCCCAATACGATCCATGCATCCGCCACTCGAGTCGCTGCCATGATAGTCAATTCCCCCCATAATGGCCTTCTCTCCTCCCTCCTGGACTTCCCATAAGCAAAAGACACGTAAATGATCTCCCCCGTATATGCCGACTTCACTCGACAATGTACAGCTTGGGCTGAGAACCCAAGGACATCCACATTCAAAACAAAGGGATCCCAACCCACCCATATGCGTGACGAGGGCCCTTCTTCATAATCAGAGAACCATCGCCAATGAGAACGAATGCTACTCGAAATAAAACCTTCATTAGATGCCGCCACTCTCGTCTCTAGCAGCCCAATCATACACAACCCCTCTCGCGATATCAACTCCCGCACCGCACTCCTGTGGTCTTGCTTGTTAAGACCACGTACATTCCATGCTCCAACAGCTAACATAAATGCACCCTGTTTCGGGCTGCGTTTGCTTTAGGGCCCGTAAATGAGGTGTAATTGCTATCTTCAGGCACATCCCGAAGTAGGTCAAAACGGTTCTGCACCCCAGAAAGAGGCTCGGCTGCTTCTGGAGGACGAGATGTTTCAGCTCTTTCAGGTTGTCGTTCAGTGCCAGCATTCGCAGCCCACACCATAACGGCTTTTCCTTGGGCTCCCACCTGTTGCCATTCTTCATGTGGGCGTGTAAGGCTCCCCCCTATCTTACATACGCTATCCGGCCGTTGTGCGTCAAGGTCCCCCTGCCCTTGACCCCCGCCTCTATCATAACGAGAACGGGACCTATTACGGGTCTGGGCTGTGCGTTGCCCAGTGACAAACAGCTCCTGCTTTGGGTTGCCACCTTTCACCTTCCATGCCTTCCTCGCTCCCTCATATTGGCGACGAGGTTTTGACGTCCCTGCTGCCATCTTCTTCGGTCGCTGTGGGCAAAGGGCTGCCCCATGTGCCCATGATGAACAATGATCACATTTAGATTGTCTCCAGTCAAACTCCACCCTTATAAGTACTTTCACATCCGCTTCCCCTTCCTCACCTTGAAGCAACACATCAAAAGTCTCAATAAATGGCTCAGACAATTTCTTCATTACACAGACCCGGGCATAATCAAGTCTTTCCCCCGTCGCCGTGATTCTGTCTGCATACAATGGCCTTCCCACCGCACTTGCAACTAGCCCCAGCCCCTCTTGTGTCCAAAGATCAGATGGAACATTCCATAACTTGACCCATAATGGCAGCTCCACCACCTCCTTACGCATAAAAGTCATGCGTGGTCGCCAAGATTCAAGGAAAATCGGTTGGCCTTGCATGAGCCAAGGTCCACCCTCTAAAACCGCAGTCCTTGCACCATCCGACTCAAAACTAAACATGAAAAAACCATTGACAGTCGTACGAACCTCTGCCAATCCCTTCCAAATCGATCTGAAGTAACTCTCCACGAAAGGGAAATACGGCTTACGGCCAAGGAAATAACCCACGAGAGTATTCTTCCATCGTTCACAGCCACGCCGTGCCACCTCCAATGGAGCACGCACCACAGCCACCCCATTCACAATCGAGGGCGGGGTGTAAGATAATGCCATCTTTTGTGATGGAGCAGCCATGTTTCCTTGCACAGCCTCTGCAAATGACACAGGTTTGCCTTGGGTATAAGCCTTCGTCATTGAGGGCCCAAGTCGTGAGAAAACAGACCCTGCATTCGGGTTCCCAGAATTAACCAATCCAGTTGGTGTAGCATAGACAGATGCTTCAGGAACAATCGGCTGTGAACTGCCAGACTCTGGTATATCGGAGTCCCTAGTCTTCACCGTGGTCGCCTTGTCTGTCTCGTCCCGATTATCAACTACAATCTCCTCATCAACATTATCATCATCCTGAGCCAGGGACTCATCCTCGCAACACTGCTCCAACAGAGCCCTCGCCGGCATAGGTGAATCAGGCCTTCGGCGAAAAACCCGCGGATTATGGCGTAGAATTCCTCTAATCGACACAGGCCCCTCCTCATGCCGATTAGGTGACCCGCTCATTGCCCTAGGCCCCGCGCTTCTGTGAGTAATTTCCCTCGGCCTCTGCCCAGCCAATCGCGCGGTATCATCGTCCACCACACTCGGCCCCTGCACTTGGCTCATTAGTGCCCTAAATCGCTCACTATCAAACGCAGCCGCAAAAGCCGGATAAGCTGCACTTAACGCTTCCAAATCCGGCATGGTCGGGGCTCCTTGTGTGGCCGTTCCTTGTCGGTCAGCACCCACGACCTCAGCAATTGCCGCAACCCCCACAGAAGGAGACGCCTCCGTCAACATATGAAAGTTAGAAGGAAAGGCAGCAATCTCGCTCCAAAAAGCCCTCCAATCGCCGTCTGATCCCGGCGATGGAGGCCGCAATTCGCTCTCGAACAGTGGTCAAAGCAGGTATACGATGGAAAATCAATTGCGGGTCAAAAGGGGGGAAAATTGGTCAAAGACAATTTAGGGATTAGTTTTGGGAGAGAGAATTCGCTAGAGAGAGAAACTAGAGAGAGAAAGCTTTTTTTTGAACAACTATGTTGAAGCTTTCAACCTTCGCCTACCCAATACGGACAGGGTGATCACGATTCGAGCGGAATATGAATGGAAACCGCCACGATGTTCGACGTGTTCGACTAACGGTCATTCGACTGGTGCATGCCCCATGACCGCCCCAACGGCCCCGAAGGCTACGACAAATCGGGCAGCCCCGACTATTACGTGGATCTGGCGTCCAATCACGAAGGCCAAGTCTACGGGTGAGACACGCCGCATAGCCACTGAGCAACATAATAGGCCTCTCGTACCCATTGTCTCCAGCGATGTTCCAGGCAACCTCATCATGGATCCTCTCCAAACTCGGCGGGTACGGGAGGCATGACTCGGCCAACCAGTGAGAATAGCATGGTGGTGGTGCCAAGCCCTGCTCAGATGACACCACCTCCTACGAACCCGTTTGACATGCTTCACCTCATTGATGAAGATGGGAACTTCCTACATCCGGGCCCTGATAATGACGTAACCCTTCATGGGGTTGTTTTATGATACCATTTGGCTGCTGGAATGTACGTGGTCTCAACAAGAGAGACCATGGGAGAGCGGTAGGGGATTTGATTCGTCGGCTTGTTGGATTGCTAGAGACACGAGTAACAGTGGCAAACGCTGATTCGATTACCAATAATATTAAGCAGTGGGCATGGTTCTTCGATTATGATATGGGCCCCGGGAAGCGTATCTGGCTAGGATGGGACGCGCGATATCTTCGTGTTGATGTTATCGGGATGACGACGCAAGCCCTACACTGCAGAGTTCTATCGTTGGCGACTCATCTGGTTTTCTTTATTACATTCATATATGGGCTCAATCAGCGGGAGGAGCGCTGCGCATTATGGGATGAGTTAGTTACGATCTCCGAAGCTCGCGCGGATGACGCTTGGTTAGTGGTCGGTGATTTCAATGCGATAGTGGAACCTAATGAAGCACGGGGAGGATCTCCACATCTAGCAGACTATCAGGATCTGACTCGATGTCTCATCTCGGCTGATCTCCATAACTTACCATGCTCGGGTCAATATTTCACGTGGTTTAATCAACGACGACGTGATGCGGGTATTTGGCGCCGTTTGGACAGGATGGTTGCTAACCCGACGTGGTTTGCTAAGTTTGAGGATCTTGGATATCGATGTGAAATACCAGCCACTTCTGACCATTCTCCTCTTATTCTGGAGCCGGGGCGATCGACGTTTTCTCGAGGTACGGTGTTTCGATTCGATAATTTTCTCACGTCGGATCCACAGTTTGGCTCTGTCGTAAGCTCAGGGTGGCAGCTTCCTATTTCGGGATACCCGATGTTTCGGGTCCTTACACGTCTGAAGGCCCTCAAGCGAGCACTCAAGGATATGAGGCGTGCTAAAGGGAATCTGGCGCGTAACGTGGTGGAGGCACGAAATTTCCTCGACATTGCCCAGGAGTTTGTCTCATTGTACCCGCATGATGATCATTTTCTGGTACTACAATCTATATGTCGACGTCTCTATGCAGCTGCGGTAGCAATGGAGCAATCGGCCCTAGCACAACGGGCCAAAATGACTTGTCTCAAAGAAGGCTACCGTTGCTCCGCATTTTTCTTCAAGAAGGTTGCCATACGCCGAGTGGCAAACCGTATCTTCTCGCTTGAGGATGATGCTGGGAACTTAATTGAAGGGGAGCCACAAGTAAAGGGCGAGCTTCTTAGACACTACAAGAACTTCTTGGGTACAACCGCTTGGAAGCGGCCCGCTGGATCGCTCTGCTATCTATGCGGCCATATCTCGCACATTACCCAATCACGCACCAGGAGATCTACTTCGGCTCATCGACGAAGGTGAGATTAAGCTGGCGCTTTCTTCTATTGCGGATGACAAAGCACCGGGTCCGGATGGTTTCACTTCGGCTTTCTATAAAGCCGCTTGGCCTACTATTGGAGGGGACATCATATCTGCTATTCAGGAATTTTTTCGTACATGCCATCTTCTGAGGGAGCTGAATACTACACTTCTTACGTTGATCCCTAAGCGGGACTCCCCACGACGACCTGCTGACTTTCGGCCTATATCCTGCTGTAATGTCTTATACAAGATTATTTCGAAGATCTTGGCTAATCGTCTGAAGACTTATCTCCCAGGCTTAGTGGATGTCTCCCAGACTGCATTTATCCCTGGTCGCAGGATCAACGATTATTCTCCTCGCTCAGGAGTTATGCTCTGGCTACCGGAATCAGAGCTTACCGGCACGGGCTACGCTGAAGGTTGACTTGGCAAAGGCATACGATCATGTCGAGTGGGACTTTTTAGTGTGTGTGTTGGAGGCCATGGGTTTTCCTTCGCGGTTCGTTGCATGGATCTATGTGTGTTTGACGACTCCTTATTACTCGATCAATATCAATGGTCGAGCGGAGGGGTATTTTCCGGGACGGCGGAGTCTTCGTCAGGGCGATCCTATATCTCCGTATCTTTTTACGTTGGCCATGGAGGTGCTTCATGGTATTCTTCGGAACAAGATTCTTTCGGAGGGGAGATTTACTTTCCATCGGAGATGCGAGCCTTCCTGTATTTTCATGCTGACATTTGCCGACGATCTTCTTCTTTTCAGTCACGCGGACACTGAATCCATCCAGACTTTCCGAGCGGGGTTGGATGAATTTGCGATACTTTCGGGGTTAAGGGCTAACCCTGGAAAGAGCGAGATGTTTCTTTCCAAACGGGCGAGCGCCTGCCAATCCTTATTATCTATTATGGGATTCCTTTAGGCCATTTACCAGTGAGGTATTTGGGTGTCCCGTTACTTACATCACGACTGACTATTCAGGACTGTACTCCACTTCTACAACGCATTGACCAACGCTTAGGCTCTTGGCTCAATCGCTCTCTTTCATATGCTGGGAGGGTACAGTTAATCCGTTCAGTCCTTGCTGCGCTGCATGGGTATTGGTCCGGGGTGTTCATCCTACCCAAGGCGTTATTAGTGTGATTGAGCAACGATTCAGATCGTTCCTCTGGGCGGGTTCTGCTGCCAAGGTTGCTTGGGATGATGTATGTTTCCCGGTGGATGAGGGTGGTTTGGGCATTCGCTCGCTTGTGGAAGATAACAAGGCCCTTCTTCTTAAGCACCTATGGAGTATTCTGACCAAGGATTCCAATTCTATTTGGGTATCGTGGCTTCTCCAGACGCGGCTGCAAAATCGCTCCTTGTGGACTATATCGGGAACCGCCCAATCGGTGTGGAGTTGGAGGAAACTTTTACAACTACGCCCTATGCTTCGGTCGAAGGTTAGTATTCGTATTGGTAATGGCGAAACTATTTGGTTGTGGCAGGACCCATGGATCGATGATAGGCCGCTTCTGGAGCGATTTCCACGGGGACCGATGATTATGGGCCTTTCTGATGATTCACGTTTAAGTCGAGTCATTGCTAGTGATGGTTGGAGGTTGCCGATGACTTCCTCGATGGAATTTCTGATGATTGAACCCATGCTCCCGGAGGTTCACCCATTGGAAGCTGACTCCTACCGATGGCTACCGTCTCCCACAGGACTTTTCACCACTGCATCTGCTCGGGATGCATTCCGGCAGAAACGCTCGCCGGTTCATTGGGTAGCCCTATTTGGGGGGTGCTTAGGGTTCCAAGCTATGAATTCATCTTATGGCTTGTTATTCGTGAACGCCTAGCTACCAGAGATAAGCCTTGGGTTGCGCTCAAAGGCCGCGTCGAGTGCTTGCTTATTGTGTGACGCGGATGAGATGGAGACGATCAATCACCTTTTCTTTGATTGCCCATACACATCTCGATGCTTACGACTTCTTCGGCGGCAGATTCGGTTTCTCTGGCCTTACCGCGATTGGCAGCAGGGGATTAGGTGGGCTGGCCTGCGGTGGAAATGTATGCACTCGAGCATCTGGCATATCGACATGTTCTGGCTTCGACGATTCACCACATCTGGACTGAGCGAAACCACCATTGGACTGATGGCAGAGAGCAGCATCCCCAGCAGCTCGTTGAGGATATTGTGAGGGTATTGCTTATGCACCTGTCATTACTACCGTGTCGATATGAGCTACAGTATTGTGCCATGCGTCGCCTGTGGCACATTGCTTGGTAGATGTATCATTGTTATTTAAGGTAGTTTGTTTGGTGGATAGAGATTTTTTTTTTTTTGGATGGATGTCCCATTATATATATATATGAAGAGAAACTCATGCCGCAAACAACCAATAACAAGCTATCGGATAACAACGACATCAACTACGACATCGACTACGACTGCGACGACAACTAAAGCTCGAAATAAGCTACCATGCAACTCGGCACAGACGGCGAATAGCAGCTACTTGTAAAGGATATCTATGTGCTACAGTGTCCAATCGTAAACAAGCATTCCCCAGAACCAAAGCAATCACTTGCTCAGGGGAGCCGCGTCTATGCTCCTTCCACCGTGTATTCCGTTCCTGCCAAATGTGATAAACAAGCGACGACAAAACATGACAATAGGCTACATGGTAAAGATGATGCCCTTGCCACTTAGCCGCTGCCCATATGACATCAACACGCCACTCACGAAACGGCCATCTCCATCTAATCTGGCGGCTCAAAAGCCTCAAACAGCGTCTCGAGAAGCGACAATCAAAGAACAAATGGTTATGTGTCTCTCGTATGTTATTGTCACACAACGGGCATGTATCTGTTCCCGCTCGCTATTCCACCCATGCAAATTCTCGAGTCGAAAGACGTCCCCGAATTGCCAGCCATAGAATGAATTCGTAGCGTGGAACTCGTAAACATCCGCCAAATAGCATAGCCCAACCCACCGGATCACTTCTCAATCGGATCGCTTCTCGGACTGATTTTGTCGAGAAATGCCATTCGGAGTACCTTCCCACCGCAGTAAGTCACGACGTGACGGGTCCACTGCTGGTAGATGTGGACTAAGCTCAATGAACTCAACTGTAGATTGAGCAGGCCACATCCACCCATGTGTCGAGATAACAGCGCTAAGAGGAGCATCATGTGGTAGTCCCATAACCAGTGGGCCTCGTGGAAAACGATCCATCAATGGATATGAAAACAACCAGGGGTCCTTACATAGGGAAATGGAAGAACCATTTCCTATATGAAAAGAAATGAGTGACCTAAGTAGAGGCCGTAACTTCAGCATCTTCTTCCAGCTCCAAGCGTCATTAGGTGCAGGACGCACCACCCAAAAAGAATTGGAGCGGAGTCGATTGAGAAGCAACCATTCCACCTAAATCGAGCTCTCCTCTCGGGAGACAACACTCCATAAATGCCGCAAAAGGAGGGCATTGTTATCCGTTGCAATCGAACGAATTCCAAGACCTCCCTCAGCAACAGGTAAGCAAATGTCCACCCACGCAACTTTTGCCGGCGACCCTGCCCAGAGAAAGCGTCGAAAACGAGCCTCCAAAGCCGCAATGATCCCCTTCGGCAATAGGAAAACCCCCGACCAATACGCATGCGTGGTAGTCAGTACCGACTTGATAAGTTGAACCCGCCCCGCATATGACAGGGAGCGGTTAAGCCATGATCCCAGTCGCGCATCAACCTTGTGTAACAATGGGTTACAATCTGCTAGCGTCTATCGAGAGTGAAGTAGCGAAACTCCTAGATATCGTACAGGCAACTTTCCCCTTAGAAAACCCATTAGACCATGGAGGTCATTCGCAAGGCTCTCCGCCCGCTTGGCAACAAACATCTCGCTTTTGGCCGGGTTCGGATGAAGTCCAGAAAGCATTGCAAATTCCACTAATGCTTCCTTGATAACTCCAGCCGACACAAGATCGGCGTGACAGAACATGAGGAGATCGTCAACAAAAGAGAGCATAGAAAGTCTATTCGCCTCGCATCGCCAATGATAACGGAACTGAGGCTCACGGCTGATCCGATGTGTGACGATGCCATGTAGCACCTCCATGACTAATGTAAATATATACGGCGATATAGGATCGCCTTGCCGAAGACCACGCTTCCCTGCAAAGTATCCCGCTGGGTGTCCATGGATATTAATCGAGAAAGTCGTCGTGGTCGTACAACATCTCACCCAATGGATAAAGATAGGATGAAACTTCATAGCCGTGAGCGTGGCTAACACGAAGCTCCACTCAACCTTATCATAAGCCTTAGCCAGGTCAATCTTGAAGGTTACACGAGGAGGGCGCCTATTGCATCGATAGCCTGAACAAATCTCCTGTGCTAACAAGATATTATCACTAATGCGTCGCCCAGGGATAAACGCCGTCTGAGAAGAGTGAACCAAACTTCCTAACCATGGCTTGAGCCAATTGGCCATAATCTTCGAGATAACCTTGAAGAGAACATTACAGCATGAAATTGGCCGAAAATCCGACGCTTTCCTCGGGGAATCACCCTTTGGAATAGGTGTAAGAAGCGTGCTATTCAGTCCTTTTAGCAAATGGCCTGACGAAAAAAACTCCTGGACGGCCTGAATCAAGGCATCACCAATAACTCCCCACGCTGCCTTGAAAAACCCCGCCAAATAGCCATCCGGTCCCGGGGCCTTTTCATCCCCCATCGAGAAAAGTGCCTCCTTAATCTCTAAAGACTCCACCTTCCGAATCATATCAGTTGCAGCCTCATCAGATAGATTCCTTGCTACGAATGGTGCAATCTCTCGTAGCTCAATGGGAACCTCCCTCGCTGACTGTCCCAATAAGGTTTGGTAGAACCGAATCAACTCTGCTCGAACGCTATCTTCTCCTTCAAAAACCTCGCCCATATCACCTTCAAGGGAAAAAATGCGGTTAGTCGCACGACGCAATGCCACCTTCTTAAAGAAATAAGAGGTGCATTGGTCCCCATCTTTAAGAAACGCCAACTTAGCACGCTGGCATTGACCAACGCTTAGGCTCTTGGCTCAATCGCTCTCTTTCATCTGCTGGGAGGGTACAGTTGATCCGTTCAGTCCTTGCTGTGCTGCATGGGTATTGGTCCGGGGTGTTCATCCTGCCCAAAGGCGTTATTAGAGTGATTGAGCAACGATTCAGATCGTTCCTCTGGGCGGGTTCTGCTGCCAAGGTTGCTTGGGATGATGTATGTTTCCCGGTGGATGAGGGTGGTTTGGGCATTCGCTCGCTTGTAGACGATAACAATGCCCTTCTTCTTAAGCACCTATGGAGTATTCTGAGCAAGGATCCCAATTCTATTTGGGTATCGTGGCTTCTCCAGACGCGACTGCAAAATCGCTCGTTGTGAACTATATCGGAAACCGCCCAATCGGCGTGGAGTTGGAGAAAACTCTTACAACTTCGCCCTATGCTTCGATCGAAGGTTAGTATCCGTATTGGTAATGGCAAAACTATTTGGTTGTGGCAGGACCCATGGATTGATGATAGGCCGCTTCTGGAACGATTTCCACGGGGACCGATGATTATGGGCCTTTCTGATGATTCACGTTTGAGTCGAGTCATTGCTAGTGACGGTTGTAGGTGGCCAACGACTTCCTCGATGGAATTTCTGATGATTGAACCCATGCTCCCGGACGTTCACCCATTGGAAGCTGACTCTTACCGATGGCTACCGTCTCCCACAGGACTTTTCACCACTGCTTCTGCTCGGGATGCGTTCCGGCAGAAACGCTCGCCGGTTCATTGGGTAGCCCTATTTGGGGGGGTGCTTAGGGTCCCAAGCTATGAATTCATCTTATGGCTTGCTATTCGTGAACGCCTAGCTACCAGAGATAAGCCTTGGGTTGCGCTCAAAGGCCGCGTCGAGTGCTTGCTTATTGTGTGACGCGGATGAGATGGAGACGATCAATCACCTTTTCTTTGATTGCCCATACACATCTCGATGCTTACGACTTCTTCGGCGGCAGATTCGGTTTCTTTGGCCTTACCGCGATTGGCAGCAGGGGATTAGGTGGGCTGGCCTGCGGTGGAAAGGTATGCACCTCCAGCATCTGGCATATCGACATGTTCTGGCTTCGACGATTCACCACATCTGGACTGAACGAAACCACCGTTGGACTGATGGCAGACAGCAGCATCCCCAGCAGCTCGTTGAGGATATTGTGAGGGTATTGCTTATGCACCTATCATTACTACCGTGTCGATATGAGCTACAGTTAGTGCCCTGCGTCGCCTGTGGCACATTGCTTGGTAGATGTATGAACGTTATTTATGGTAGTTTGTTTGGTGGATAGAGATTATATCCATCTTGTACACAGTGGCATGTCACTGGTCTTTGCGACATGAATCATATCATGTGCGCTTTACTGTCCTTTATTTCATTTATTTAGTGAACGTTCCCCAAAAAAAAACTTAGCACGCTGGGATAAGGCAGCATGCTCGATCTCGATGGCCTTCGTATACACCCTCTTACAGATATGCTCCAACTCATGAAATCTACTTTCCATGGGAAAAAACGTCGCAAACTGCTGGCACACATCAAGAAAGTGTTTGGCTTCACTAACATTCACCGCAAGGTCACCCTTTACCCTTCTCATCTGTCGGAGAATGGGTTTCAGTAGTTTCAGTCGTCGTACCAGTGTGTACATCGGGTAACCCTGGATCGGAATCTGCCAAATCTTCTGGACATGTAAAAGGAACTGTGCGTCATGGGTCAGAAAATTATCGAAACGAAAAGGACCGCCTCGGGGACTTCTGCGCACCAACTCGAGAAGTAGCGGGCTATGGTCCGATGTCGATGGGAGAACCGCGTGGTAGGAAATATCAGGATACTTGGAGAACCACGTGGGATTACCAAGCATACGATCAATACGGCGCCATACACCTGCATCCCCTCGCTGTTGGTTATACCATGTGAAAATTGCCCCGTAGAAGGCAAGGTGATAAGATCTGCAGCAACCAGACATTCTCGCATATCACCCATATCGTGGGCGTTGGGTGACCCTCCCGTCGCTTCGCCTGACTCTAAGATGGTATTGAAATCACCCAATACAAGCCATGGATCCTCCGCCCGCTCCTCCGATCGGATAGTAATGTCGTACCACAATGCAACCCGCTCCTCTCGCCGGTTTTTCCCATAGACAAAGGAAATAAAAACCGTCTCACGCGACTCCCGGGAGAAAACTTCACAATGTATCGCTTGGTCCGAAAGCCCAAGAACCGATACCTGAAGAAACACGGGGTTCCATCCTACCCATATTCTCGTACCGGGGCCCTCTGCGTAATCATAAAACCACGTCCACCGCGTCCGTAGACCATTCGACACATCGCAGCATTAGTGCTAGCCACTCTCGTTTCCAACAACCCCATTAATTGAATTTCAGACTTAGCCACGAGCTCCCCCACCTCCCTCGTGTGGTCCCTCTTATTGTGACCACGTACATTCCATACGCCGACAGGGATCATGGATCACCCCCTCCCGGGGCTGCCATAGCTTCAGGGCCCATAGAGATAATGAGATCGTCATCCTCATCTCGCAAGGTGTGTAGGATAGCGAAAGAATTCGATGCCAATCCATCTGCGTCATGTACCGATTCGTCACACGCATGTGGAGCCGTGGTCCCATACGATGTCGAGTCACCTCACCATGATTCCGCGCACTAGCACGATTTGCCCTCTCATTGGACTCCACCCTAACAGCCTTGCCCTTTGCACCCACCTGTCGCCACTCAACCCGGGATCGAGTTGCCATTATCCCGCCTTTGCTATCTCGAGCCCTGACTGCCGGACCGGGCATGCGAGACTGTTGGCCCGTTACTTGTGAACCACCCATAGGAGTATTCGACAACTGTGTAGGCGGACGACAACCTTGCACTTGCTGCCCGGCTGGAGATGTCGGGCATGCCACAGCCGTGTGAGTCCATGACTTGCACTTCGAACATTTTGTAGGTCTTCATTCGTACTCCACCCGTACGCTAACCACACCCCCTGAACCCCCATCTTCCAACGGCATCCGTATATTAAATTGCTGGACAAACGGATCAGCAAGTGTCTTAAGCACACAAACTCTCGCGAAATCAATGCGTTCGCCTGTAGTAGTAACGCCATCAGCAAACAACGGCCGCCCCACCGCACTGGCCATGATTCCTAGTCCCGCCTGAGTCCGAAACTCGCTCGGTACATTCCATAACTTAATCCAGAGCGGCACTTCAACAATGTCTCGTTTCGCAAATGACATACCTGGCCGCCAAACCTCCAAGAATAATGGCTGCCCTTGCATAAGCCATGGACCTCCACCAAGAGCCCCGTGCATTGCATTCTCCGATTTAAATCGGAATTTGAAAAACCCATTAATGGTTGCCCTAACCTCCACTAAATCAGCCCAGATCGAGCGCACAAACCGTTCCACAAAAGGAAAGTATGGTTTTCTTCCCAAAAAATAGCCCACCAGAGTGTGTTCCCACCGGGCAAACCCTTGACGTGCTACCTCCCATGTTGGGCAGACTTCGGCTATTCCATCAACTATCATTGGTGCCGTGTAATCCCGCTTCGTTGCGGGTCGTGTACGTCGTGCTGATCCTTTGGTCACATTTGCATAAGTTGGTGCGGTACGTTTCTCAGGAGTAGTTCCGATGACCGCACGCGGAAGATTTATATGTGCTGCAATAGTCGGCTGCGGCATCGTACCCGTCCCCTTGCAAATCTTTTCCATCGTGGCAGACACCTTTGTCGTCGGTCGTTGCTCATCCATACGTTCATTTGACGGCGTAGATTGCATTGGCTGTTCCGCAATCGAGGCGGCCCCACAATCCTCCAAAGGCAGGATATCAAAACCGGGATCTTTTCCATTAATGTCGGGATCTTTGCCATTAAATTCCTCCAAGGGCAGGATATCAAAGCCGGGATCTGTTCCATTAATTTCGGGATATTTTCCATTAAAATCAGCCACGGGCAGGATATAAAAATCGGGATCTTTTCCACTAATGTCGGGATCTTTGCCATTAAATTCCTCCAAGGGCAGGATATCAAAGCCGGGATCTTTTCCATTAATGTCGGGATCTTTTCCATTAAAATCCTCCACGGGCAGGATATCAAAACCGGGATCTTTTCCAAGGGATTCGACTTGTTCAATAAGGCATTCTACTTGTTCGACTTGGTGAAGAAGGTATTCGATTTGTTCAACAAGGCATTTTACTTAGTTAACAAGGCATTCGACTTGTTTAAGAAGGAAGTCGACTTGTTCACCAAGTCAGTATACTTGGTCAACAAGGCATTCGACTTGTTCAACAAGAAAATCGACTTGTTCAACAAGGCAATCGACTTGTTTAAGAAGGAAGTCGACTTGTTCACCAAGTCAGTATACTTGGTCAACAAGGCATTCGACTTGTTCAACAAGAAAATCGACTTGTTCAACAAGGCAATCGACTTGTTCAACAAGGCATTCGACTTTGTCAACAAGGCATTCGACATAGTTAACAAGGACTGAAGTTGTTCAACAAGGCATTCGACTTGTTCAACAAGGGATTTGACTTGTTCAATAAGGTATTCTACTTGTTCAACTTGGTGGACATGGCATTCAACTTGTTCAACAAGGCATTCGACTCGTTCAACAAGGCATTCTACTTGATTAACAAGGCATGACTTGGACAACAAGGCATTCGACTTGTTTAAGAAGGCATTCTACTTGGTCAACAAGGCATGACATGTTTAACAAGGCATTTGACTAGTTCAACAAGGAATTCGACTTGGTCAACAAGGAATTCGACATGTTTTTTTTTTTTTGGATGAATGTCCCATGTATAAAGAGTGGAAAAACTGTACAATGAACAGGAGATATACTCCGCAACCAACCAGTAACAGACTACTGGAAACAAACAATAAAGGAATAAACCAATCAACCAATTAACCAATGACCCAATCAAACATACAACCAATCAAACACAACAAAAAACCAATCCTACCAAGCCACACGCCATAGTCGGCGTAATGCCGCCCGATGAAGGTCGTACTTCGTAGATGTCCCACTAATACGCATGATGGCCAAGGCAAGAACACACCCCACGAGCCTGTGTGGAGTCGTGATGATCCCCTCCTTCCAGCGCCTATTCCTTGCCTGCCAAATATGGTAGACAAGGGATGCCAGAATATGCCGATATGCTACATGAATAAGATGCTTCCCTCGCCAACGGGCAGCCGCCCACCTAATACCCGTAGTCCAATCCCGATAAGGCCAGATCCATCGAATCCGATGCTGCAGGAGCCGAATGCATTGGCGTGAGAAAGAACAATCAAAGAAGAGATGCTGGGCAGTCTCATAATGCAGCTCATCGCAGAGAACACAAGCTGGCGTTCCCGCCCTCTGAGCAATCCACGGTTTGTCCCTAGTCAAAAGTCGATCCTGCAGTCCCAAATATAATATAAAATCATGACGTGGAACCTTCAACGGCCCTCCAAATAACATCGCCCAACCCACAGGGGGCCTCCTGTAGCGCATCACATCGTGAGCCAAGGAAGCAGTCATAGATCCATCCATCGATCCCGTCCACCATACGCCATCCTGATCCCCACGTACCACATTTGGTAATAGACGGCTAATCTCAAGATACTCCACCGCCCCCTGCCCTGGCCAATTCCACCCCTGCATAGTAAGGACCACACTCAGCCGTGAGTCAATATGCAGCCCCATCGCAATAGGACCCCTAGGAAATCTCTCCAAAAGTGACGTAGGTAACAACCAAGGATCCTTCCACAGCCAAATCGTTGAGCCATCTCCAATACGGAACGTGATCATGGACCTGAGCAGAGGCCGCAACTGCATCATCTTCCTCCAGCTCCAAGCATCATTTGCCGAGATTGGTAGATCCCATATCGAGCGAGAATGTAATCGCGTCCTATAGAGCCATTTGACCCAAATCGAGTCCGATGTCCTGGTAATCACACTCCACAAGTGCTTCAGCAATAGGGCCTTGTTGTCTACAGCTATAGACCGTAGTCCCAAATCCCCCTTCAGCTACAGGTAGACATAAAACCTCCCATGCCACCTTAGGTGATGTGCCTCCCCACAAAAATTTCCTAAAGCGCGCCTCCAAAGCTCTGACAACTCCCTTAGGCAGCAAGAACATACCCGACCAATAGGCATGAAGCGCCTGCAAAACCGATTTAACCAACTGCAGTCGGCCTGCATAAGATAAAGAGCAATTGAGCCATGATCCCAACCGCTGATCCACTTTCTGTAAAAGAGGGGCACAGTCACCAATCGTCAAGCGAGTAGTAATGAGGGGCACTCCTAAGTATCACACCGGCAGTTGCCCCACTCGATAACCCATGATTGCATGAAACTGTGCAGTCAACCCTTCAGCCCTCCTCGAAATATACATCTCACTCTTGTCAGGGTTAGGTATCAACCCTGACAATCGGGCAAACTCACCCAACGCTTTCTTCAACACCCCAACTGAAATGACATCCGCATGGCTGAAAAGCAAAAGGTCATCCGCAAATGCCAACGACACCAAGCCCATCATCTCGCAACGCCAATGATATTTGAATTGCGGTTCCTCCATAATGCAAACCTTGAGAAGCCCATGCATGACCTCCATCGCCAAAGTAAATAGATAGGGGGAAATGGGATCCCCCTGTCGAAGACCCCTCTTGCCCTGGAAAAATCCAACCACCTGACCATTCAATTTCAACGAAAAGGCCGTCGTCGTCAGACATGCCCGAATCCATCCAATCTAAGTAGGATAAAACCCCATGGCCCCTAAGACAGCAAGCAGAAACTCCCACTCAACCTTGTCGTACGCCTTGGCCAGATCAATCTTGAACATAGCACGCGGCGGACGGCCCTTAGACTTATACCCAAGGCATAGCTCCTGCGCCATTAATACGTTATCACTGATCCGTCACCCTGGGATAAACGCTGTCTGTGACCCATGGACCAATGAAGCAAGGTGCCCCTAAGTCGATTGGCCAAGATCTTAGAGATCACCTTGTATACAACGTTGCAACAGGAAATGGGTCTGAAATCCGTTGCACGCCTAGGTGTAACTCGCTTCGGGATTAACGTAATGAGGGTGCTATTTAGTCCCTTCAGCATTCTGCCCGTTTCGAAGAAATCTTGGATCGCCTTCACCACCTCGTCTCCAACAATCCCCCACGCAGCTCGAAAAAATGCAACCGTGTACCCATCAGGTCCTGGCGCTTTCTCATCCCCCATAGAGAAAAGCGACTCACGAACTTCCATGGCTGTTACCATAGTAATCATAGAGGTAGCGTCCATTGGGAAAAGCGTACGCTGCACAGCTCTCTGCACATCAACAGGACGAATCGGCTCGCGGTGAGCGGATTGCCCCAATAAGTCCTGCTAGAACCTAAGTAGCTCTCCCTCCACCTGATCTGGTTCTTCAAGAAGATCGCCATTTGCAGCCTCAAGGGACCAGATGCGGTTAATAGCCCTCCGCATGGCGACCCTTCGAAAAATATAGAATGAACACTGGTCCCTATCCTTCAGCCATGCAAGCTTGGCCCGTTGCGATAATGCCGAGTGCTCCATCTCCACCGCTTTGGCATAAAGCGCCCGACACAGCCTTTCCAGCTCATAGAAAGAATCCTCCGCAGGGAAACGTGACGCGAAATCCTGTGCAATATCAAGGAAGTGTTTCGCCTCTGTGACATTCGCCGTCAAATCTCCCTTCGATCGTCGCAACCTCAGCAGAAAGGGCTTTAGTATCTTCAGCCTCCTCACCAAAACGAACATAGGATAACCATGCAAAGAAGTATTCCAGACATTCTGAACAATATCCAAGAAAGCCGGGTCTTTCGCCAGAAAGTTGTCAAAACGAAATGTCGTCTTATGCTGCCGCGTCAAAAAATCTCCCAAGAGCACAGGCGAGTGATCTGAGGTTGCAGGTAGACCACACCTACTAAAAGAATCCGTAAACCGGGCGAGCCACTGAGGATTTCCTAGTATACGATCCAGTCTTCGCCAAACCCCCGCATCATAACGCTGCTGATTATACCACGTGAATACCTGGCCCATCGTAGGTATCGTCACCAAATCAGCGCTTACCAAACACTCTTGGAAATCCTCCATATCATGCCGAGAGGGCGCACCACCACGGCCCTCACCCGTGTGCAAAATAGTATTGAAGTCCCCCATGACTATCCATGCATCCTCCACACGAGTCGCTGCCATAGTAATCAACTCCTCCCATAAGGGCAATCTCTCCTCCCTCCTGGACTTACCATAAGCAAAAGACACGAACATTATTTTTTTTTCATTGCCAGCTCCACTCGACAATGTACAACTTGGGATGAGAACCCAAGGACATCCACAGTCAAATAAGATGGATCCCAACCAACCCATATGCGTGACAATGGCCCATCTTCATAGTCAAAGAACCATCGCCAATTAGATCGAATAGTACTCGAAACACAACCCGCATTAGACTCCGCCACTCTCGTCTCCAGCAGCCCAATCATATGCAACCCCGCACGCGATACCAAATCCCCCACCGCCCTCCTGTGGTCTTGCTTGTTAAGACCACGCACATTCCATGCTCCGACAGCTAACATAAAATCACCCTGTTTTGGGCTGCATTTGCTTTAGGACCCATATGAGAATTGCTATCTTCAGGCATATCTCTAAGTAAGGCAAACCGGTTCTGCTACCCAGGGGACAGAGTTGCGGCGTCATCTGGCGGTCGGGATGTGCTCCCAGCCCCCGCTTCAACCCTTGCAGGCTGTTGATCATCTCTAGTATTCGCAGCCCACACCACGGTGGCTTGGCCTTTGGCCCCCACCTGTTGCCATTCTTCCTGTGGGCGTGTAAGGATTCCCCCTGATTCACACTCCTTATCCGACCTTCTTGCACCGAGGTTCCCCGGCTCAGGTCCCCCACCATTAGCATAACGATAACGTGATCTAGGATCTGGCCCCTACGTTGTCCAGTGACAACCTGCTCCTGTGCTGAGCCGCCTTCTTTCGCCGTCCTTGCATCCCTCATTCCCTCAGATTGGCTTCGAGGATTTGACGTCCCTGCTGTTGGCTTCTTCGGTTGCTGTGGACAATGGGCTGCCCCATGTGCCCATGAGGAACAATGAGCACATTTAGATGGTTTCCAGTCATACTCCTCTCGTATAGGTACAGTCAGTCATATCCACCTCCCCTTCCTCACCTTGAAGTAGCACATCAAACGTTTCAATAAATGGCTCATACAATTTCTTCATTACACAGACCCGGGCATAATCAAGTCGTTCCCCCGCCTCCGTGATTCCATCTGCATACAATGGCCGTCCCACCGCACTTGCAACTAGCCCTAGCCCCTCTTGTGTCCAAAGATCAGATGGAACATCCCATAACCTGACCCACAATGGCAGCTCCACCAACTCCTTGCGCGTAAAGGTCATACGTGGTCTCCAAGGCTGAAGAAATAACGACTGGCCTTGCATGAGCCAAGGTCCACCCTCTAAAACCACGGATTGTGCGCCATCCGACTCAAAACTGAACATAAAAAATCCGTTGACGGTAGTACTAACCCTGCCAATCCCTTCCAAATCGATCTGAAGTAACTCTCCACAAAAGGGAAATACGGCTTACGGCCAAGAAAATATCCCACAAGAGTGTTCTTCCATCGATCACAGCTGCGCCGCGCCACCTCCAACGGAGCACGCACCATAGCCACACCATTCACAATTGAAGGCGGGGTGTAAGATAATACCATCTTCCGTGATGGAGCAGCCCTTTTTCCTTGCACAGCCGCCGCAAAAGATACCGATTTGCCTTGGCTATCATCCTTCATTATTGATGGCCCAAGCCGCGAGAAAACAGACCCAACGTTCGGTTCCCCAGACTTGACAGCTCCTGGTGGTGTGGTATTAACATCTGAAGTCTCAAGAACGAGTGGCGATGAACAGCCAGAACCTGGTACGTCCGAGACCCTAGCCTGCGCTAAACTCGTATAAGCCGTATCTGCCTCTCCACTATTATCAACTGCAATCTCCTCATCAACCTGATCATCATCCTCAGCCATGGACATATCCTCACAATTCCTCGCCAGCATTACTCTCGCCGGCATAGGTGAGTCAGGCCTTCGGCGAAACACCCGCGTATTATGACGCAAAATTCCTCTGATCGGCACAGGCCCGTCCTTACGCCGATTAGGGGATCCGCTCAGTGCCTTAGGCCCTGCGCTTCTGTTAGTAATGGCCGTCGGCGTCTGCCCAGCCAATCGCGCGGCATCATCGCCCACTACACTCGGCCCATTCAATTGTCCCATCAGAACACTAAAACGCTCACCATCAAACACAGCCGCAAAGGCAGGATAAGCTGCACATAGCGCCGCCAGATCCGGCATGGTCGGGGTTCCTGGAGTGGTCGTCCCATGCCGTTCAGTATCCTCGACCCCATCAATTGGCGCAACCCCCACAGATTGAGGTGTCTCATTCGTCATATGAAGTACGTGTGTCATCCGCAGGCAGTATCAAGCAGAATGCCGATAGGCGGAGGCTTATGCACGACGTAGCAATCTCACTCCAATATCCCTCCAATCGCCATCTGATCCAGACGTTGGAGGCCGCTGAATCGCCCTCAGACAGTAATCAAGGCGGACAGACGATGTTGGTGGTTTAATTATGCGGCGGAGGGGAAGATTTGGTCAACGACGATTAGTTAGGGTTCGGTCAATACACAACTAGAGAGAGAAACTAGAGAGAGAAACCGTCCGTCCCTTGTTTGAACCCGTGCTGTAATGTCTTATTGGAATTCGACATGTTCAACAAGGCATTCTACTTGTATGCCAAGTAGAATGCGTTGTTGAACAAGTCGGAATACTTGTTGACCGAGTCGAACAAGTGGAATTCGACATGTTCAACAAGGCATTCTACTTGTTCGACTTGGTCAACAAGCATTCCGACTTGTTCAACAACGCATTCTACTTGGTATACAAGGCAAGACTTGGTCAACAAGGCATTTGACTTGGTTGACAAGGCATTCGACTTGGTAAAAAGGCTTTGACTTGGTCAACAAGGCATTTGAGTTGTTTGACGAGGCATTCTACTGATTCAAAAGGGCATTCGACTTGGTCAACAATACATTCGACTTGGTCGACAAGGCATTTGACTTTGTCAACAAGGCATTTTACATGGTCAATAAGGCATTTGACTTGGTCAACAAGGCATTCGACTTGTTCAACAAGGCATGATTTCGTCAATAACGCATTCGACTTGTTCAGCAAGGCATTCTACTTGTTTCAACAAGGCATCATATGGTCAATAACATTCGACTTTGTCAACAAGGCATTCGACATAGTTAACAAGGCACTGAAGTTGTTCAAAAAGGCATTCGACATAGTTAACAAGGCATTCGACTTGTTCAATAAGGGATTCGACTTGTTCAATAAGGCATTCTACTTGTTCGACTAGGTGAAGAAGGTATTCGATTTGTTCAACAAGGCATTCTACTTGGTTAACAAGGCATGACTTGGACAACAATGCATTCGACTTGTTTGAGAAGGCATTCTACTTGGTCAACAAGCCATTCGACTTGTTCAACAAGGCAGTCGACTTCTTGAACAAGGCAGTCCCCTTGGTCGACAAGGCATTCGACTTGTTCAACAAGGCATTCGACTTGTTCAACAAGGCATTCGACTTGTTCGACTAAGGAATTCTACTTGTCTGACTTGGTGAACAAGACATTCGACTTGTTCAACAACGCATTTTACTTGGTATACAAGGCAAGACTTGGTCAACAAGACATTCGACTTGTTCAACAAGGCATTACTTGGTCACAACAAGGCATTCAATTTGTTCAACAAGGCATTTTACTTTATCAACAATGCATTCGACTTGTTCAGCAAGGCATTCTACTTGTTCAACAAGGCATCATATGGTCAATAACATTCGACTTTGTCAACATGGCTTTCGACATAGTTAACAAGGCACTGATGTTGTTCAACAAGGCATTCGACATAGTTAACAAGGCACTGAAGTTGTTTAACAAGGCCTTCGACTTGTTCAAGAAGGGATTCGACTTGTTCAACAAGGCATTCTACTTGTTCGACTTGGTCAACAAGGCATTCGACTTGTTCAAAAACACATGCTACTTGGTATACAAGGCAAGGCTTGGTCAATAAGTTATTCAACTTGTTCAACTATGGATTCGACTGGTTCAACAAGGCATTCTACTTGGTCCACAACGCCTACCAGGTATTCTACTTGTTCAACAATGCATTCAACTTGTTCAACAATGCATTCGACTTGTTCAACAAGACATTCTACTTGGTCAACAAGGCTTTCGACTTGGTCAACAGTGCATTCGACTTGGTCAACAAGGCATTCGACTTTGTCAATAAGGTATTCTACTTGGTCAACAAAGTTTGACTTGGTCAATAAAGCATTCGACTTGTTCCACAAGGCATTCGACTTGTTCAACAAGGCATCATATGGTCAACAACGCATTCGACTTTGTCAACAAGGCATTCGACATAGTTCACAAGGCACTGAAGTTGTTCAATAAGCCATCATATGGTCAACAAGCCATTCGACTTTGTCAACAAGGCATTCGACATAGTTACCAAGTTACTGAAGTTGTTCAACAAGGCATTCGACTTGTTCACCAAGGAATTCGACTTGTTCAATAAGGCATTCTACTTGTTCGACTTGGTGAAGAAGGTATTCGATTTGTTCTACAAGGCATTTTACTTAGTTAAAAAGGCATTCGACTTGTTTAAGAAGGAAGTCGACTTGTTCACGAAGGCAGTATACTTGGTCAACAAGGCGTTCGACTTGTTCAACAAGGAATTCGACTTGTTCAACCAAGGCATTCGACTTGTTCAACAAGGCATTCAACTTTGTCAACAAGGCATTCGACATAGTTAACAAGGCACTGAAGTTGTTCAACAAGGCATTCATTCGACTTGTTCAACAAGGGATTCGACTTGTTTAATAAGGCATTGTACTTGTTCAACTTGGTGGACATGGCATTCGACTTGTTCAACAACACATTCGACTCGTTCAACAAGGCATTTTACTTGATTAATAAAGCATGACTTGGACAACAAGGCATTCGACTTGTTTAAGAAGGCATTCTACTTGGTCAACAAGGCATGACATGTTTAACAAGGCATTTGACTAGTTCAACAAGGAATTCGACTTTGTCAACAAGGAATTCGACATGTTCAACAAGGCATTCTACTTGTTCGACTTGGTCAACAAGCATTCCGACTTGTTCAACAACGCATTCTACTTGGCATACAAGGCAAGACTTGGTCAACAAGGCATTCGACTTGGTTGACAAGGCATTCGACTTGGTAACAAGGCTTTGACTTGGTCAACAAGGCATTTGAGTTGTTTGACGAGGCATTCTACTGATTCAAAAGGGCATTCGACGTGGTCAACAATACATTCGTCTTGTTCAACAAGGCATGATTTGGTCAATAACGCATTCGACTTGTTCAGCAAGGCATTCTACTTGTTCAACAAGGCATCATATGGTCAATAACATTCGACTTTGTCAACAAGGCATTCGACTTGTTCAACAAGGGATTCGACTTGTTCAATAAGGCATTCTATACTTGTTCAACTTGGTGAAGAAGGTATTCGATTTGTTCGACAAGGCATTCTACTTGGTTAACAAGGCATGACTTGGACAACAAGGCATTCGACTTGTTTGAGAAGGCATTCTACTTGGTCAACAAGGCATTCGACTTGTTAAACAAGGTATTCGACTTGTTCAACAAGGCATTCGACTTGTTCGACTAAGGAATTCTACTTGTTCGACTTGGTGAACAAGACATTCGACTTGTTCAACAACGCATTTTACTTGGTATACAAGGCAAGACTTGGTCAACAAGACATTCGACTTGTTCAGCAAGGCATTACTTGGTCACAACAAGGTATTCAATTTGTTCAACAAGGCATTTTACTTTATCAACAATGCATTCGACTTGTTCAGCAAGGCATTCTAGTTGTTCAACTAAGCATCATATGGTCAATAAGATTCGACTTTGTCAACAAGGCTTTCGACATAGTTAACAAGGCACTGATGTTGTTCAACAAGGCATTCGACATAGTTAACAAGGCACTGAAGTTGTTTAACAGGGCCTTCGACTTGTTCAAGAAGGGATTCGACTTGTTCAACAAGGCATTCTACTTGTTCGACTTGGTCAACAAGGCATTCGACTTGTTCAACAACACATGCTACTTGGTATACAAGGCAAGGCTTGGTCAATAAGTTATTCAACTTGTTCAACTATGCATTCGACTGGTTCAACAAGGCATTCTACTTGGTCCACAACGACTACCAGGTATTCTACTTGTTCAACAATGCATTCAACTTGTTCAACAATGCATTCGACTTGTTCAACAAGACATTCTACTTGGTCAACAAGGCTTTCGACTTGGTCAACAGTGCATTCGACTTGGTCAACAAGGCATTCGACTTTGTCAATAAGGTGTTCTACTTGGTCAACAAAGTTTGACTTGGTCAATAAGGCATTCGACTTGTTCCACAAGGCATTCGACTTGTTCAACAAGGCATCATATGGTCAACAAGGCATTCGACTTTGTCAACAAGGCATTCGACATAGTTCACAAGGCACTGAAGTTGTTCAATAAACCATCATATGGTCAACAAGCCATTCGACTTAGTCAACAAGGCATTCGACATAGTTACCAAGTTACTGAAGTTGTTCAACAAGGCATTCGACTTGTTCACCAAGGGATTCGACTTGTTCAATAAGGCATTATACTTGTTCGACTTGGTGAAGAAGGTATTCGATTTGTTCTACAAGGCATTTTACTTAGTTAACAAGGCATTCGACTTGTTTAAGAAGGAAGTCGACTTGTTCACCAAGGCAGTATACTTGGTCAACAAGGCATTCGACTTGTTCAACAAGGAATTCGACTTGTTCAACAAGGCATTCGACTTGTTCAGCAAGGCATTCGACTTGTTCAAAAAGGCATTCGACTTTGTCAAGAAGGCATTCAACATAGTTCACAAGGCACTGAAGTTGTGCAACAAGGCATTCGACTTGTTCAACAAGGGATTCGACTTGTTCAATAAGGCATTGTACTTGTTCAACTTGGTGGACATGGCATTCGACTTGTTCAACCAGGCATTCGACTCGTTCAACAAGGCATTCTACTTGATTAACAAAGCATGACTTGGACAACAAGGCATTCGACTTGTTTAAGAAGGCATTCTACTTGGTCAACAAGGCATGACTTGTTTAACAAGGCATTGGACTAGTTCAACAAGGAATTCGACTTTGTCAACAAGGAATTCGACATAGTTAACAAGGCATTGAAGTTGTTCAACAATGCATTTGACTTGTTCAACACGGCATTCGACTTGTTCAACAAGGCATTCTACTTGTTCGACTTGGTCAACAAGCATTCGACTTGGTTAACAAGGCATTCGATTTGGTAACAAGGCTTTGACTTGGTCAACAAGGCATTTGAGTTGTTTGACGAGGCATTCTACTGATTCAAAAGGGCATTCGACTTGGTCAACAATACATTCGACTTGGTCGACAAGGCATTCGACTTTGTCAACAATGCCTTTTAAATGATCAATAAGGCATTTGACTTGGTCAACAAGGCATTCGACTTGTTCAACAAGGCATGATTTGGTCAATAACGCATTCGACTTGTTCAGCAAGGCATTGTACTTGTTCAACAAGGCATCATATGGTCAATAACATTCGACTTTATCAACAACGGATTCGACATAGTTAACAACGCACTGAAGTTGTTCAAAAAGGCATTCGACATAGTTAACAAGGCACTGAAGTTGTTCAACAAGGCATTCGACTTGTTCAACAAGGGATTCGACTTGTTCAACAAGGGATTCAACTTGTTCAATAAGGCATTCTACTTGTTCGACTTGGTGAAGAAGGTATTCGATTTGTTCGACAAGGCATTCTACTTGGTTAACAAGGCATGACTTGGACAACAGGGCATTCGACTTGTTTGAGAAGGCATTCTACTTGGTCAACAAGGCATTCGACTTGTTCAACAAGGCAGTCGACTTGGTGAACAAGGCAGTCCCCTTGGTCGACAAGGCATTCGACTTGTGCAACAAGGATTTTGACTTGTTCAACAAGGCATTCGACTTGTTCGACTGAGGAATTTTACTTGTTCGACTTGGTGAACAAGGCATTCGACTTGTTCAACAATGCATTCTACTTGGTATACAAGGCAAGACTTGGTCAACAAGGCATTACTTGGTCACAACAAGGCATTCAATTTGTTCAACAAGGCATTTTACTTTGTCAACAATGCATTCAATTTGTTCAAAATGGCATTCTATTTGGTATACAAGGCATTCTACTTGTTTAACAATGCATCATATGGTCAATAACATTCGACTTTGTCAACAAGGCATTTGACATAGTTAACAAGGCACTGAAGTTGTTGAACAAGGCATTCGACATAGTTAACAAGGCACTGAAGTTGTTCAACAAGGCATTCCACTTGTTCAACAAGGGATTCGACTTGTTCAACAAGTCATTCTACTTGTTCGACTTGGTCAACAAGGCATTCGACTTGTTCAACAACGCATTCTACTTGGTATACAAGACAAGGCTTTGTCAATAAGTTATTCAACATGTTCAACTATGCATTCGACTGGTTCAACAAGGCATTTTACTTGGTCCACAATGCCTACCAGGTATTCTACTTGTTCAACAATTCATTCAACTTGTTCAACAATGCATTCGACTTGTTCAACAAGCTATTTGGTCAACAAGGCTTTCGAATTGGTCAACAGTGCATTCAACTTGGTCAACAAGGCATTCGACTTTGTCAACAAGGTATTCTACTTGGTCAACAATGTTTGACTTGGTCAATAAGGCATTCGACTCGTTCCACAATGCATTCGACTTGTTCAACAAGGCATCATATGGTCAACAAGGCATTGGACTTTGTCAACAAGGCATTCGACATAGTTAACAAGGCACTGAAGTTGTTCAATAAGCCATCATATGGTCAACAAGCCATTCGACTTTGTCAACAAGGCATTCGACATAGTTACCAAGTTATTGAAGTTGTTCAACAAGGCATTCGACTTGTTCACCAAGGGATTCGACTTGTTCAATAAGGCATTCTACTTGTTCGACTTGGGTGAAGAAGGTATTCGATTTGTTCAACAAGGCATTCTACTTAGTTAACAAGGCATTCTACTTGATTAACAAGGCATGACTTGGACAACAACGCATTCGACTTGTTTAAGAAGGCATTCTACTTGGTCAACAAGGCATGACTTGTTTAACAAGGAATTTGACTAGTTCAACAAGGCATTCGACTTTGTCAACAAGGAATTCGACATAGTTAACAAGGCATTGAAGTTGTTCAACAATGCATTCGAGTTGTTCAACACGGTATTCGAGTTGTTCAACAAGGCATTCTACTTGTTCAACTTGGTCAACAAGGCATTCGACTTGTTCAACAACGCATTTTACTTGGTATACAAGGCAAGACTTGGTCAACAAGACCTTCGACTAAGTCAACAAGACATTGGACTTGGTCAATAGGCATCCGACTTGGTCAACAAGGGATTTGAGTTGTTCAATGAGGCGTTTCTACTTGTTTAAAAGGGCATTCGACTTGGTTCACAACGCCTACAATGCCTTCTACTTGTTCAGCAATGAATTCGACTTTGTCAACAAGGATTTTACATGGTCAACAAGGCATTTGACTTGGTCAACAAGGTATTCGACTTGTTCAACAAGGCATGACTTGGTCAATAACGCATTCGACTTGTTCAGCAAGGCATTCTACTTGTTCAACAAGGCATCATGTGGTCAGTAACATTCGACTTTGTCAACAAGGCTTTCGACATATTTAACAAGGCACTGATGTTCTTCAACAAGGCATTCGACATAGTTAACAAGGCACTGAAGTTGTTCAACAAGGCCTTCGACTTGTTCAACAAGGGATTCGACTTGTTCAACAAGGCATTCTACTTGTTCGACTTGGTCAACAAGGCATTCGACTTGTTCAACGACGCATTCTACTTGGTATACAAAGCAAGGCTTGGTCAATAAGTTATTCAACTTGTTCAACTATGCATTCGACTGGTTCAACAAAGCATTCTACTTGGTCCACAACGCCTCCCAGGTATTCTACTTATTCAACAATGCATTCAACTTGTTCAACAATACATTCGACTTATTCAATAAAGCATTCTACTCGGTCAACAAGGCTTTCGACTTGGTCAACAATGCATTCGACTTGGTCAACAAGGCATTCGACTTTGTCAACAAGGTATTCTACTTGGTCAACAAAGTTTGACTTGGTCAATAAGGCATTCGACTTGTTCCACAAGGCATTCTACTTGTTCAACAAGGCATCATCATATGGTCAATAACATTCGACTTTGTCAAAGGCATTTGACATAGTTAACAAGGCACTGATGTTGTTCAACAAGGCATTCGACATAGTTAACAAGGCACTGAAGTTGTTCAACAACGCATTCGACTTGTTCAACAAGGGATTCGACTTGTTCAACAAGGCATTCTACTTGTTCGACTTGGTCAACAAGGCATTCTGACTTGTTCAACAACGCATTCTACTTGGTATACATGGCAAGACTTGGTCAACAAGGCATTCGACTTGGTTAAAAAGGCATTCGACTTGGTAACAAAGATTTGACTTGGTCAACAAGGTATTTGAGTTGCTCGACGAGGCATTCTACATATTAAAAAGAGCATTCGACTTGGTCAACAAGGCATTCGACTTTGTCAACAAGACATTTGACTTGGTTAACAGGGCATTCGACTTGGTAACAAGGCTTTGACTTGGTCAACAAGGCATTTGAATTGTTCGACGAGGCATTCTACTTATTCAAAAGGGCATTCGACTTGGTCAAGAAGGCATTCGACTTGGTCAACAATGCATTCGACTTGGTCGACAAGGCATTCGACTTTGTCAACAAGGCATTTTACATGGTCCACAAGGCATTTGACTTGGTCGATAAGGCATTCGACTTGTTCAACAAGGCATGACTTGGTCAATAACGCATTCGACTTGTTCAGCAAGGCATTCTACTTATTCAACAAGGCATCATATGGTCAATAACATTCGACTTTGTCAACAAGGCATTCGACATAGTTAACAAGGCACAGGAGTTGTTCAACAAGGCATTCGACTTGTTCAAGAAGGGATTCGACTTGTTCAATATGGCATTCTACTTGTTCGACTTGGTGAAGAAGGTATTCGATTTGTTCGACAAGGCATTCTACTTGGTTAACAAGGCATGACTTGGACAACAAGGCATTCGACTTGTTTGAGAAGGCATTCTACTTGGTCAACAAGGCATGACTTGTTTAACAAGGCATGACTTGTTTAACAAGGCATTTGACTAGTTCAACAAGGCATTCGACTTTGTCAACAAGGAATTCGATATAGTTAACAAGGCAATGAAGTTGTTCAATTAATACACTCGACTTGTTCAACACGGCATTCGACTTGTTCAACAAGGCATTCTACTTGTTCAACTTGGTCAACAAGGCATTCCGACTTGTTCAACAACGCATTCTACTTGAACAACGCATTCGACTTGGTTAACAAGGCATTCGACTTGGTAACAAGGCTTTGACTTGGTCAACAAGGCATTTGAGTTGTTCGACGAGGCATTCTACTGATTCAAAAGGGCATTCAACTTGGTCAACAAGGCATTCGACTTGGTCAACGATCCATTCGACTTGGTCGACAAGGCATTCGAGTTTGTCAACAAGGCATTTTACATGGTCAACAAGGCATTGACTTGGTCGACAAGGCATTCGACATGTTCAACAAGGCATGACTTGGTCGACAAGGCATTCGAGTTTGTCAACAAGGCATTTTACATGGTCAACAAGGCATTGACTTGGTCGACAAGGCATTCGACTTGTTCAACAAGGCATGACTTGGTCAATAACGCATTAGACTATTTTAGCTAGGCATTCTACTTGTTCAACATGGCATCAAATGGTCAATAACATTCGACTTTGTCAACAAAGCATTCGACATAGTTAACAAGGCACTGAAGTTGTTCAACAAGGCCTTCGATTGTGCAACAAGGATTCGACTTGTCAACAAGGCATTCTACTTGTTCGACTTGGTCAACAAGGCATTCGACTTGTTCAACAACGCATTCTACTTGGTATACAAAGCAAGGCTTGGTCAATAAGTTATTCAACTTGTTCAACTATGCATTCGACTGGTTCAACAAAGCATTCTACTTGGTCCACAACGCCTCCCAGGTATTCTACTTATTCAACAATGCATTCAACTTGTTCAACAATACATTCGACTTATTCAATAAAGCATTCTACTCGGTCAACAAGGCTTTCGACTTGGTCAACAATGCATTCGACTTGGTCACAGGCATTCGACTTTGTCAACAAGGTATTCTACTTGGCAACAAAGTTTGACTTGGTCAATAAGGCATTCGACTGTTCCACAAGGCATTCTACTTGTTCAACAAGGCATCATCATATGGTCAATAACATTCGACTTTGTCAAAGGCATTTGACATAGTATAACAAGGCACTGATGTTGTTCAACAAGGATTCGACATAGTTAACAAGGCACTGAAGTTGTTCAACAACGCATTCGACTTGTTCAACAAGGGATTCGACTTGTTCAACAAGGCATTCTACTGTTCGACTTGGTCAACAAGGCATTCTGATTGTTCAACAACGCATTCTAACTTGGTATACATGGCAAACTTGGTCAACAAGGCATTCGACTGGTTAAAAGGCATTCGACTTGGTAACAAAGATTTGATTGGTCAACAAGGTATTGAGTTGCTCGACGAGGCATTCTACATATTAAAAAGAGCATTCGACTTGGTCAACAAGGCATTCGACTTTGTCAACAAGACATTTGACTTGGTTAACAGGGCATTCGACTTGGTAACAAGGCTTTGACTTGGTCAACAAGGCATTTGAATGTTCGACGAGGC
>SWDC01000036.1:0-107047 GCA_004919715.1 Linderniella brevidens
CAATCGCTTGGAACGTCATATTAATTCAGATTTTCGATTTAGATCGATTTTTGCGTTTTGCGTCTAGTTTTGAGTTCCGATCTGATCTTCTTAAATCTCGATATATTTTGCTATTAACGTTGTTGATTCTGTATTTGTTCATATTTAGAACTGTTAAACGAGTGATTATCATAGAATTTCAGCACCTAAATTGAACATCTCGGGTGAATCTGGAATTTTCACTGTTACATTATAACTAGCTGTTCTTCGAGTCAGTTCTTCGATCGAAAAATATTTTTTACCAATTTTGCAGCCGAGAAATTTTCGACGACTAACCTATTTTCGAGTGTTTACTGAAATTTAAGACTCGAAAACATTATTTCAAAAATTAGTTTTTTCGGTTCATATATAAATCTCTTTTTCGAGTGAATAAATTTTCGATCCAAAATTAGCTAAAACATATTTTCGATCGAAAAATATTCCATCGAAAATTTTACAGTCAACAATTTGAGTCAAAAAACAAGTTTTTCGATCACTAGTAATTTTTCGATCACAAGTTATTCGATAAGAGTTTTTGTGATGAACATAGTTTTTCGACAAAATATTTTTCGATAAGATCATCTTTCAACATTTATTTCGAAAAATATTTTTCGATAAACATATAACTAAATCCTTAAACGTTCAAAAACTTTTTGATTAAAAAGTTTAACATTTTTAAATCGAAAAACTTTACTGCTCGAAAATCATTTCGACCACTGCATTTAAAAGAAATAAAAAATTGTGAATTTCAAAACTTACGAAAAATAGTTTTTTCCGAACTATCTATTTTGATACTCAATATTTTCGATCAATAATTCAAATTTCTTTCACAAAATCTTGAAGTCAATTTTTACTTACCAAATATTTTCGAAAACATAACAATTTCTCTTTCACGACCGGATCATAGGTTAAAAAAGGAAATTGTTTAAAGTACGAATCAAATATTTCTAACTAAGTTTGTCACTTGTGAAGCATTTTTCATTACGATTCCAAACTTTCACCAAGATCCTACCAATCAACAAATATGGATGCTTACTCACTCGGAAATGAGGTCCGCCCTCCAATTCTTCGAAGAGGCGAATACACGGTATGGAGAAGCCGGTTCATGAACTTATTGGAAACGAAAGATCAAGCCATAAATTTGATCGCGTCACTTCAAGAAGGTCCAGCTCAATTCTGGCTCATCCAAGAAGGAGATGCCACAACCAATCCTCCTATTCCTGCAACCAGAAGACTTAAAGTTCCTGGTGAATACACCGAGGGGGAGCGTTTAAGAGCCAAAGCAGACTTGGGAGCCAAAAATTCCAACTCACTAAACAGAAAGAGGCTGGAGTAGCACTGATGGCAGAACAAGAGCATTGGCTGGAAGACACTACAGATTCTGAAGACGAAAATCTTGCACTTATGGCATACCTCGACGACGCTTCAAATGATGACCCATCAAGGAGGCATGACGACGACGACAAAGCATCCTCTTCGTCACAAGACGTACAAATGACTAATTCCACATTATCAAACATGTTAGAATCGTTACAGGTTAAGTACACTAACATGAAAATTGAGCGGAACCGAACAAAGGAATTAGAAGAGAAACTAGTTCTTAGCGAAAGCAATTTCCAAAAGCAAATAAATAAGAAAATTCATCTCGACAGTCTCTTAGCTAACGCTAAGGAAAACATTTCTAGTCTTGAATTAACCATAGCTACCTCTGAGACAAAAATTACTGAACTTAATACGATTCTTATCGATTGTCAGAGAGACTTATAGATTTCTAAAATTACTAAAATTTGTGACGAACGGAAGAAACTTTATTCAAGGATTAAAATGTTAGATGATCTTCTAATAAAAAGGGGTCAAACGGATCAAACTATATTTCTAAATCAATTTCTTGATACAAAATTTTATAATCCTAAAGAGGGCTTAGGTTTTAACAATCCCTGTAACTTGAAAAAGGTCAACGTTAGACAATTATACGATATCAAGTATATCGGAATAGGTTTAACTTCTTTAATGGCATTTACTAATTCTTCCGAAATAAATGATTTAGAAGAATCTAAACGAAAAGCCACTGATAAGACTAACATTCTTTTTGACTACACCGACTTGAATAATAGTTACAAGACAAGAGATCTCAACTTGTCTAATGCTTATACTTCATTATATCCCCTAGAAGATTTCTCTAACGACAAGGAAGATAATAATGATCATTCTCAAAATTCTAATTTCTGTTATATTTCGGCTATTATTAGAAAAATAGTTGATTTAAAAGCTTCCTTGGAAACAGAAAGAAAGAATTTCAAAGCTGAAAAGAACGAACTTTTAATGGAGATTTCAATCTCAAAACTTCCTCTACTTTAAAAACTTGTCCTGATCTTATTTTGAAAGAAAAATCTTTAATGAAGGACAAGATTAAATCTAAGAAAAACTCTCCCATTATCTATCAAAATATTTCAAAAGAAGATAAATCTTCTTTAAAAATTGTAAAGAGAGAAAACGAATCCTTAAATGCTTCAAAAAGGAAAAAGATTTTTACTAACTCTTTTTCTACTCCATCCACAGGTAGAGTAGTAAAAGAGGTGAAGCATGCTAAGGAAAGAGTGCCTAGAATAAATTTCAGAAGAAAATGATTTATTATCTATTTCTTCTATGTCAAAAACTAAGGACACTCGTACGACGACAGCCATTTCTAGTATTATTACTTCAACTTATGCGTTAAAGCCTATTATTTTTGAAAGCCTAAACTTTGACATTGGCTCTACTTCTAAAAACAATGACCATCATTCTAAGACAAATGCAAGTCTTAAGTCTCATAGGAAACAAGATCCGGCTATTAAGAAAGCTTATAGCTCCATACATTCTTGTCCTCACCTAAGGGACCCAGTCCACCTACATTCAGCTAAACACCTTAGGAGACTAGCTAGAGAAAAGATTTTCTCAAGCAATAAGACAAATCAGACATTTGCTCATATTAACCTCGCATGTAAGGTTCAATCTCACTGGGTTCCTAAAATACCATCTAGGCCAACACAAGCCAATAAGGCCAAGTAGTCTAAAGAAGTACCACTTAAATCAACTACTTCTAAGTTGGTTTGGGTACCTAAGCCTTCCAATAATTTAGAAACCAAAAATTACCAAACCTTACTTATTAAATTTGCTAATCCGAGAGGACCCATTCAAAAGTGGGTACCTAAATCTCTCTAACCTCTTTCTATGCAGATCCATCATGTGTGGTATTTAGATTCTTGTTGCTCCACACACATGACGGGAAAGCAGGAACTGTTGAGCAACTACCAAGACCGTTACAATGGCAAAGTCCGATTTGGCAACATTGACTCAGCTCCCATACTCAGATTTGGAGACAGTCAACTGCCAAATCTGACGATTAAAGATGTCTCTTACGTCCAAGGTCTCCAGCACAATCTATTCAGCATAGGACAATTCTGCGACAAATGATTTCAAGTGGTATTTTTAGCTGATCAGTGCAGAAATTTAAATAGTCAGAATCAAGAACTTCTAACAAGATCACGACGATCACATCTATACACTATCAATCTGACAACAGTTCGACCTTCGACAGTTGTTTGCCTCATCTCACAGACTACAATCAAGAGGAACAGCTTATGGCATCAACGCTCGTCTCATCTAAATCACAAAGCTCTTCACAAACTCTTTGTTAAAAAGTTGGTCAACGGTCTACCAACAATCTCTCCTCATCAAGAGCATCACTGTTCGGCTTGTCAAATGGAAAAATGAAGCGTGCATCACACGAACTCAAGCAAGTTGCTTCTACATCTCGACCCTTTGAATTACTGCACATGGACCTTTGCGGTCCAATGCGTACACAAAGCATCAACGGTCGTAAATATGTGTTAGTAATTGTCGCCGATTCGCTACACATGGACAAGATATCTCCGAACTAAAGATGAGACTGGAGACTTGATAATAAGCTTTGTGAATACAACTCAGAATCTCCTGCAAAGGAAAATCCAAGTAATCAGAACAGACAACGGGACTGAATTCAAGAATCAACGTCACAACAACTTTTATCAATTACTTGGAATTATCCAACAATTCTCAGCCGCAAAAATGCCTCAACAAAATGGTGTCGTAGAAAGAAAGAACAGGACCTTAGTTGAAGCTGCAAGAACAATGCTCATATACTCCGGTCTCCCTCACTTTTTATGGGCTGAAGCAGTAAGTACGGCATGTTTAACTCAAAATAGGACAATTATTCACAAACTCTTCAAAAAGACGTCATATGAGATAATTAATCAAAGAAACCCGAATATCTCATTCTTCAAAGTATTTGGTTGCAAGGTTTTGTGGCCAACGATCGGGAGCATCGAAGCAAGTTCGATCCCAAAGCCTTTGAAGCCATTTTTTTCGGATATTCCTCTACTTCAAAATCATGTCGCGTCCACCTCAAGTCTTCTCGTACAATTCTTGAAAGCTACAACGTGACCTTTCAAGAATGACGGATTTGGCTTCTGAACAAAACAGTTCAGAACCCGAGCTTATAGGCGCGTTGGCACAAGGTCAACAACTTTCGACAACTTCTACCTCAAACTCAAGAGAAGCAATTCCCGCCGACTTGGAAGATTTAGATTCACTGTTTGAACATTTTTATCGGAACGAGTCTCAAATGCCTGCTTCGTCCCATTCTATACCAAGCAGCGCTCCTTCTCCCTCAATGGAAGAAATTCAAATTGAGACTCCTAATCCTCAAACTCCGACAAATGTTGGAGAGTCTACTAATTCTGAATCTTCATCTAGTGGTGCAGCTCCTACAAATGAAGATGTGGAAATTCCTACCGATTCAACCTCTGAATTGAATTTCCCGACTATGAATGATCAACCCATTAATTCAGGATGTCTCGATCTACAATACAATGACAAACCTACTTCGATTATTCCTCACGAACGCAAATGGACTCGAGCACATCCTGCTGACAAGATTATCGGTGATCCTTCAAATGGTGTACGTACTAGGACGTCTATACAAAGCGGTTTATTCACATGCTTCCTAAGCCAAAACGAACCAAATAAGGTAGCCGAAGCTCTTAAAGACCCGGATTGGGTAATTGCAATGCAAGATGAACTCAACCAGTTCGAGCGTCTACAAGTTTGGACATTGGTTCCTCGACCACAAGGCAAAACTACAATTGGAACTAAATGGGTTTTCGAGAACAAGAAAAATGAGAACGGTGAAGAAATCAGGAATAAAGCACGGCTCATTGCTAAGGGAGACAATCAACAAGAATGAATTGATTACGACGAGACGTATGCTCCGGTCACCCGTATTGAAGCTATTAGCTTATTTCTAACATACGCGGCTCACAAAGACTTCAAAGTCTATCAAATGGACGTCAAAACTGCCTTTCTCAACGGCGCATTAAACTAAAAGTCTACGTCGCTCAACCCGAAGGGTTCATGCACGAGAACCATCCTGATCATGTCTATCGATTGGACAACGCTCTCTATGGACTAAAACAAGCCCCTCGTGCTTGGTATGATGTTCTGAGCGAATTTTTTGTCAAATCCAACTTCATCAGAGGAACAATCGATACGACCCTCTTCATCAAAAGGCAAGGCAAAGACTTGATGATCGTTCAAGTTTACGTTGATGACATCATTTTCGGAATGACGAATGAACGTCTCTGTCAGAAATTTGGTAATCTCATGAAGACCAAATTCGAGATGAGCTTAATGGGAGAACTCCAATTCTTTCTTGGATTACAAGTCAAGCAAAATCGATGATGGAATCTTCATCGGTCAGACCAAAATATCCGAGATATTCTGAAGAGATTTAATCAAAACAAGAGCACACCGATGAATACTCTTATGTCTACTAATTGCAAACTGGATGTTGATCCGTCTGGAAAGGCTGTCGACATCACCACCTATCGGAGCATTATCGGATCTCTTCTCTACTTGACATCCAGCCGACCCGACATTATGTTTGCAACTTGCCTATGCGCCCGCTTTCAAGCCGACCCAAAGGAGTCCCACATGAATGTCGTCAAGAGGATTCTACGATATCTCAAAGGAACTCCAAACTTAGGGCTTTGGTATCCTAAAAATACTGACTTTCGACTTATTGGCTATACTGATGCTGACTATGCAGGTTGTCGAATGGACAGAAAAACCACGTCTGGCGGAGCACAATTTTTAGGCGAACAGTTGGTCTGCTGGTCTTCAAAGAAGCAAAATTGTATGTCAACATCGACGGCCGAGGCGGAATATGTCGCGGCTGCTAGCTGTTGCTCGCAAATTCTATGGATGCGGACAGAACTACGCGATTACGGGTTTGATTTTAATAACATTCCCATGACAGTGATTCTCAAAGATTTATATCCATTACTTGCAATCCTGTTCATCATTCACGCACGAAACACATAGATATTCGATACCATTTTATAAAAGATCATGTAGAAAAAGGCACGATAGATATGTATTTTGTTAAAACGGAGCTTCAACTTGCCGACTTATTCACTAAGGCATTGGATGAAAAATGATTTCAATTCCTTATTGCTAAATTAGGCATGTTAAATCTCAATCTTACTTTAAATGTGCTTTAAATGCTCAACTATGCTTCAATTTGATATTCTATGTGCTTTTGATATTCGTTGATTATGTTGCGTGACTCCATCTTTTAATATTTTTTTAATATTTTTTATATAAAGAAAATTTAAAATAAAATATATATATATAATACTATATATAATAAATAAAAAAGGAAAGTAAAAAATGGGGGATGACGATAATTTTGACCATTTTTTAAATTTCATACAAAAATTTCTTTGATATATATGATTAAGTTCTTTGCCTAAAAATTCATATGACATTCTTTTATTCAAAAGAACTTTGTTTGTTTCACTAGAAACAAAGCCACATCATACATGTGAGAATTTGAACATCAATATGTTTTTGTGTGTTACACTTCAAATGACTATCTTTTGGTGTGTACTTCGTAGCTCTAATCTTGCTTTTGTGATTAGTTTGTCATGAAAATGATAAGGGCATATTAGGAAATTCCTCCCTTGGCGCAAATTATAAATCCCATTTGAGCCTTCTCCGACATTCTTTTTCTTTAACCCAATTAAGCCTTCAACCTTCTTCACAAGATTCGGCGTTACTCAATCAAGAAAAAGAGGGGGAGAGCAAAAGTGATGCACATTATGTCTTTCTCAATCATTATAGAAGAGAAACACTGATCTCACCGCGAACTTCTCTTAGATAATCTCGTATACTACTAGAACAGAAGCACCTTGAAGTGAACTTCTCCAATGATAATCTAGATCTTATGTAGAGAAAACGAGAAGAGAAGCACAGTCTTGGGTTCGAACTCCATAACTGTGAAACTTTCTCAAGGAACACAGTCTCGACCCAAAATCAAAGAAGATCTCTCTCAAAGCCTTGAAAAGAAATTACTAAAGAAAGGAAAAGCAAAAGGATCAGAACAAAATTTCACAAAAAGGGCCCATGGAAGAGAAGAATTTTTAAGCTCACTAACCCAAATTTCCTACCCCTTTAGTCAGAGCCTAAAAATAATCCCTTAAAAGTCCCTTTGATTCAAAATGATGAACTCTCACTTGGTAAGTTGATTCAAAATACTACGATAACAAATTAATTAATATAATTTTGTTGTGATGATAAGAGTGATATATCTACTAAAAATCTCATAAAACGTAAAGTTTTCGCCGCTCACTTTTGCGATCGAATAAAATATACTCGAAAAATTAATTTTTCGCAGCGTATTTTTTCGATCGAATAAAAGAATATCGAAAACAAAAGGTTTTCGACGATGAGTTTTGCGATCGAATAAGATTGAACAAAACTTAAGTTCTTCGACGACACTTTTTGCGACACAAACTTTTTCGATCGAAAAATTTTCAAATAAAACAGTAAACGCGTGAAACATAATCTTCGAATTCTGGGTAAATCGATCTGGATTTGGAGTGTTCAAAGAACAATTGCGAATCCAAATATCATGATTTTAACCCAAAAGGTCGAGTTTAAATATGTTGATTTGAAGGCTTGAAATCAGTTTCAGTCGAAAAAGTATGAATATGAAATTTCTTCAACTGTTTCCGTGAAAATGCTTGAGAATCGTATATTTTTTAACGGAAAATGATTCGAAACTTTTTTTTCTACCTTCGAAATGGGCGATTTAAGGAAGAAAATCTCAGAGATAAGTTGACTTTTGGATGAATATCGCTGGAGCTTGAAGCGTATTTTTCAGAAGTCGAAACGTTTTTCGATGATAATGAGTTACGTGTGAGTGAGTTTTTCGATCGATAAAGTGGTATTAATACTTTACGATCGGGTAAGGTAAAAATATATTGGGCCGTAAAAAAACATTTTGGGCTTTTAGTTAAAATTCAGGTCTGATTAAACGAGAATTTAATCTTTTATGGATTTAACCCAAAAAAATGCATAATACTCCCTGTATTTCTAAAAGAGATGAAATTTTCTCCTAATGTTGATGAAATTCAACATTTTACTCATCGGATGAGCTCTAAATTTTCTGTGATGCTTAGAAAAAATGTTAGAAGTCATGTTTTATACGTAACTCATATAGGAGATAATAACAAATTCTCATATAAAACTCCTCCACAACAATTGCACGATATAACTTTTCGGCATTTTCACGTATTTAGTACAATTTGGCATATGAAAATTTACTATTTAAGAACAAGTAACGCATTTTAAACAATTTAGCATAGATTTATAAAATTTTGCGTTTTCCAAAAAAAATTTGCATTTTATCAATTCTGAGCCAATGCATGTATTAATGCATTTAATATGTGCGAAAAATATTTTCAAGTTTCAAAAAAGTTTTGTTTTGGGGTCAGATGGGACATTTTGAACTCTATCACACAAAAATTTCTTATGGCATATGAAATAATAATTTGCCATAAAATCATGTAACTAGACTTAATATTCTAAGATCATAGTATGAATCACTTCCATAACTCTCGCTCATACCACTCAATTTTATTTTTATCATGAAAATATTTAGCAGATATATCACTGATATCAACACGACAAAGTAATAGCAATTAATTTGTTATCGTAGCGAATTTAATCAACTTACTAAGTGAAAAATCATCATTTTGAATCAAAGGGACTGTGAAAGGATTTTATTTAGGCTCTGACTTAAGAGGTAGAAAATTTTGGGTTAGTGAGTGAGAAAAAAATCCTTCAGTTCCTGAGGCCTTTTTGTGAAATTCTGTGTTGATCCTTTTGCTCTTCTTTTTCAGAATGAGTCTCGTCTTCTTTACAAATATTTGAGAGATTAGAAAACACTTTTCAAGTAATAGAGCATGTAAAACACTTTTCAAGTAAGATTGAGATTTAACATGCCTAACTTAGCAATAAGGAATTGGAATCGTTTTTCATCCAATGCCTTAGTGAATAAATCGGCAAGTTGAAGCTCCGTTTTTACAAAATACATATTTATAGGGCCTTTTTCTACATGATCTTTTATAAAATGATAACGATTATCCATGTGTTTCATGCGTGAATGATGAACATGATTGCAAGTAATTGCTATAACACTTTGAGAATCACTGTAAATGGGAATGTTATTAAAATCAAACCTTTAATTGCGTTGTTGTGTCTGCATCTATAGAATTTGCGAGCAACAGCTGGCAGGCGCGACGTATTCCGCTTCGGCCGTCGATGTTGACACACAATTTTGTTTCTTTGAGGACCAGCAGACCAACTTTTCGCCTAAAAATTGTGCTCCGCCAGACGTGCTTTTTCTGTCCATTCGACAACCTGCATAATCAGCGTCAGTATAGCCAATTAATCTAAAATCAGTATTTTTTGGATACCATAGCCCTAAGTTGGGAGTTCCTTTTAGATAGCGTAGAATTCGCTTAACTGCTTGCATGTGGGACTCTTTTGGGTCAGCTTGAAAACGAGCACAGAGACAAGTGGCAAACATGATGTCGGGGCGGCTAGACGTTAAGTAGAGAAGAGATCCGATAATGCTCCGATAGAGTGTGATGGTGACGGCCTTACCAGGCGGATCAGCATCCAATTTGCAGTTTGTTGAGATTGGAGTGTTCATCGGTGTGCTCTTGTCTTTATTAAATCTCTTCAGAATATCTCGAATATATTTGGTTTAACTGATTAAGATTCCTTCTTCGAGTTGCTTTACTTGTAGTCCAATAAAGAATTGGAGTTCTCCCATTAAGCTCATCTCGAATTTTGTCTTCATGAGTTCACCGAATTTCTGACAGAGACGTTCATTTGTTGAGCCGAATATGATGTCATCAACGTAAACTTGAACGATACTAGGTCTTTGCCTTGTCTTTTTGATGAAGAGTGTCGTATCGATGGTGCCTCTTATGAAGTTGAACTTGACTAAAAATTTGCTTAGGACATCATACCAAGCACGAGGGGCTTGTTTTAGTCCATAGAAAGCTTTGTCCAATCAATAGACATGATCAGGAAGGTTTTCGTGCATGAAGCCATCGGGTTGAGCGACGTAGACTTCTTCTTTTAATACGTCGTTGAGAAAGGCGGTTTTAACATCCATTTGATAGACTTTGAAGTCTTTATGAGCCGCGTATGCTAAAAAGAGTCGAATTGCTTCGATACGTGCCACCGGAGCATACGTCTCGTCGTAATCAATTCCTTCTTGTTGATTGTATCCCTTGGCTACGAGTCATGCTTTATTCCTGATAACTTCACCGTTTTCGTTCTTCTTATTCTTGAAAACCCACTTAGTACCAATTATTGTTTTGCCTTGCGGTCGAGGAGCTAACGTCCAAACTTGGAGACACTCGAATTGGTTGAGTTCATCTTGCATTGCTATTACCCAATCCGGGTCTTTAAGAGCTTCGGCTACCTTAATTGGTTCATTTTGGCTTAAGAAGCATGTGAATAATCCGCTTTGAGTGGACGTCCTAGTGCGTACACCACTTGAAGGATCACCGATGATTTGGTTAATAGGATGAGCTCGAGTCCATTGGCCTTCATGAGGAATAACCGAAGTTGATCCATCATTGGTTTGTAGATCGAGACATCCTGAATTGATGGGATGCTCATTCGTAGTTGGGAAATTCAATTCGGAGGATGAATCAGAAGGAATTTCCTCATCCGCATTTGGAGGGGCTGCAACACTAGATGAAGATTCAGAATTAAGAGAATCCGTTACATTTGTCGGAGTTTGAGGATTAGGAGTCTCAATTTGAATTTCTTCCATTGAGGGAGAAGGAGCACTGCTTGGTATAGAATGGGACGAAGCAGACATTTGAGACTCGTTCCGATAAAAATGTTCAAACAGTGAATCTAAATCTTCCAAGTCGGCGGGAATTGCTTCTCTTGACTTTGAGGTAGTAGTTGTCGAAAGTTGTTGACCTTGTGCCAACACGCCTATAAGCTCGTGTTCTGAGCTGTTTTGTTCAGAAGCAAATTCCGTCATTTCTTGAAAGGTGACGTTGTAGCTTTCAAGAATTGTACGAGAAGACTTGAGGTAGGCGCGATATGATTTCGAAGTAGAGGAATATCCGACAAAAAATGGCTTCAAGGCTTTGGGATCGAACTTGCTTCGATGCTCCCGATCGTTGGCCACAAAACACTTGCAACCAAATACTTAGAAGAATGAGATATTCGGGATTCTTTGATTAATTATCTCATATGGCGTCTTTTCGAAGCGTTTGTGAATAATTATCCTATTTTGAGTAAAAGATGCCGTACTCACTGATTCAGCCAATAGAAAGTGAGGAAGACCGGAATATATGAGCATTGTTCTTGCAGCTTCAACTAAAGTCCGATTCTTTTTTTCTACGACACCATTTTGTTGAGGCGTTTTTGCAGCTGAGAATTGTTGTATAATTCCAAGTGATTGATAAAAGTTGTTGAGACGTTGATTCTTAAATTCAGTCCCGTTGTCCCTTCTGATAACTTGGATTTTCTTTTGCAAGAGATTCTGAGTTGTATTCACAAAGCTTATTATCAAGTCTCCAGTCTCATCTTTAGTTCGGAGATATCTTGTCCATGTGTAGCGAGAATAATTGTCCACAATTACTAACACATATTTACGACCGTTGATGCTTTGTGTACGCATTGGTCCGCAAAGGTCCATGTGACGTAATTCCAAGGGTCGAGATGTAGAAGCAACTTGGTTGAGTTTGTGTGATGCTCGCTTCATTTTTTCCATTTGACAAGCCTAACAGTGATGCCCTTGATGAGGAGAGATTGTTGGTAGACCGTTGACCAACTTTTTAACAAATAGTTTGTGAAGAACTATGTGATTTAGATGAGACGAGCGTTGATGCCATAAGCTGTTCCTCTTGATTGTAGTCTGTGAGAGGAGGCAAACAGCTATCGTCGGTCGAACTGTTGTCAGATTGATAGTGTAGAGATTTGATCTTCGTGTTAGAAGTTCTTGATTCTGACTATTTAAATTTTTGCACTGATCAGCTAAAAATACCACTTGAAATCATTTGTCGCAGAATTGTCCTATGCTGAATAGATTGTGCTGGAGACCTTGGACGTAAGAGACATCTTTAATCGTCATATTTTGCAGTAGAATGTCTCCAAACCCGAGTATTGGAGCTAAATCATTGTTGTTAAATCGGACTTTTCCGTTGTAACGGTCTTGGTAGTTGCTCAACAGTTCTTGCTTTCCCGTCATGTGTGTGGAGCAACCAGAATCTAAATACAACACATGATGGATCTGCAGAGAAAGAGGTTAGAGAGATTTAGGTACCAACTTTTGAATGGGTCCTTTCGGATTAGCAGAGTTGATAAGTAAGGTTTGATCATCTTTGGTTCCTAAATTATTGGAATGCTTAGGTACCCAAACCAACTTTGAAGTAGTTGATTTAAGTGGTACTTCTTTAGGCAACTCGGCCTTATGGGCTTGTGTTGGCCTAGTTGGTGTTTTAGTAACCCAGTGAGTTTGAACCTTACATGGGAGGTTAATTTCAGCACGAACAAATGTCTGATTTGTCTTATTGCTTGAGAAAATCTTTTCTCTAGCTAGTCTCCTAAGGTGTTTAGCTGAATGTACTTGGACTGGGTACCTTAGATGAGGACAAGAATGTATGGAGCTATAAGCTTTCTTAAGAGCCGGATCTTGTTTCCTATGAGACTTAAGACTTGCATTTGTCTTAGAATGATGGTTTGTAATTTTTGAAGTCGAGCCAATTTCAAAATTTGTGCTTTCAAAATTAATAGTTTTTGATATATAAGTGGAAGCAACAACATTAAAGTTAGAAACGGCTGTCCCCTTGCGAGTGTCCATAGTTTTTGATACAGAAGAAAATTTTGAAAATAAGACATTTCTTTCATTTTTCTTCTGAAATTCTATCATAGGCACTCTTTCCTTTGCATGATTCACCTCTTTTTCTACTCTACATGTGGATGGAGTAGAAAAAGAGTTAGAAAAAGTATTTTTCCTTTTTGAAGCATTTAAGGATTCTTTTCCTCCGTTTACTATTTTCAAAGAAGATTTATCTTCTTTTAAAATATTTTGAAAAATAATGGAAGGTGTTTCTTAGATGTAATCTTCTCCTTAATTAATGATTTTTCTTTCAAAGTAAAATCAGGACATGATTTTAAAATCGAGGAAGTTTTGAGATTAGAAATCTCCAATAAAAGCTCATTCTTTTCAGCTTTGAAATTCTCTCTTTCTGTTTCTAAGGAAGCGTTTAAATCAGCTATTTTCTTAATAATAACAGGTATATAACAGAAATTAGAATTTTGAAAATGATAATTATTTTCTTCCTTATTTTTAGAAAAATCTTATAGGAGATTTAATGAATTATAGTCACTAGACAAGTTGAGATCCCTTGTTTTGTAACAATTATTCAAGTTGGTGTAGTCAAAGGGAATGTCAGTCCTATTTGTAGCTTTTCGTTTAGATTCTTCTAAGGCGTTTATTTCTGAAGAATTAGTAAAGGCCATTATAGAAGTTAATCCTAATCCCATGTACTTGATATCATATAATTGTTTAACATTGATCTTTTTCAAGTTACAGAGATTGTTAAAACCTAAGCTTTCTTTAGGATTATAAAATTCTATATCAAGAGGTTGATTTAGAAAGATAGTTTGATCCGTTTGACCCCTTTTTGTTAGAAGATCATCTACAATTTTAATCCTTGAGTAGTTTCTTACGTTTGTCAGAGATTTCTTTGAATTTATTTTTAGAAATTTATAAGTCTCTCTGAAAATCGATAAGAATCGTATTAAGTTCATTGAATTTTGTCTCAGAGGTAGCTATTGTTAATTCAAGACTAGATATCTTTTCCTTATCGTTGGATAAGAGAATTTCTAGATGAATTTTCTTATCTAATTGCTTTTGGAAATTGCTTTCGGTAAGAGCTAGTCTCTCTTCTAATTCCTTTGATCGTTTCCGCTCATTTTTCATGTTAGAATATTTAATCTGTAACGATTCTAACATGTTTAATAATTTGGATTGAGACATTGTTACCTCTTGTGATGAAGAGGATGCTTTATCGTCATCGTCGTCAGGCCTTCTTGAAGAGTTATCATTTGAGGCGTCTTCGAGGTATGCCATGAGAGCGAGATTTTCATCGTCAAAATCTTTGGTGTCTTCCAGCCAATGCTCTTGTTCGGCCATCAGTGCTACTCCAGCCTCTTTTTCTTTAGTAAGTTGGAACTTTTTGGAGTAGTAGTTGGCGTCCTTTTTCTTGGGATGTTTGCATTCTCTGGCGAAGTGCCCTATCTTACCAGAATTATAGCACTTTTGCGGTTCTTTGGCGTTTTTAGATTCTGAGGACTCGGCCGGTCTCTCCTTGTGCTTGGAGCTTGATGTCCGAAGTCTATTTGCCGAGGAAGAGGATTTCTTTTTGTAGAACTTTTCGCTCATCATTTAGAAATGAGAGCCAACTGTTTCTTGAACTCCTTCATATCGGGTTCGTAGTCCGATTCAGATTCGTCTTCATCTTCTGAAGAACTTGGCAACTTGATGCTTTTATCTTTGCGAGATCGACTTGTTTTTCTTTCAGAAACAAGAGCTATAGAATCGTCGATCTGCTTGCCCTTAAGTTCTCTTTGTATCTCGCTGATATCTTCTTCGTGTTGGGCGAGATTATCAAAGACGGCGTGGATATCCATTTTGTCCAAATCCTTTTTTTGACGGATTTGCATGGATATTTCTTCCACTACGGTTGAAAAGGAGAAAGAAATCGGAGGTTGACCTCCATGTTGGTCTTGAATATATATATCTTCCTCATCTCATTAAGAAGAGTTAGATAGCGTTGATAGAGTTCATAAACGGTTTCCTCTGCCTTGGCTTTGAATGAGTCGTAAGCGGTTAGAATATTTGTTTTCTTGGCTTTGACTCCAACATCGGTCTGTTGCATCATCTTGTGGAGCTCGTCCCACATAGCTTTTGCACTAGATAGACTATCTATTTGCATATAGATGTCGTTAGGAATTCCTTGCATTAGGAAAGTTTTGGCTCGTAAATCTGCTTTTGCTCTTAATCGTCCCCCCTCTGTGTATTCATTAGGAATTTTGAGTCTTCGTGAGGCTTGCTCTTTTGTTTCCAAGAATTTGTAGCTTGCTCTTTTGTTTCCAAGAAGTTCATGAATCGGCTTCTCCATACGGCGTATTCGCCTCTTCATACAATTGGAGGGCGGACGTCGTTTCTGAGCGAGTAAGCATCCATTTGTATTTGATTGGTTGGATCTTGGTGAAAGTTTGGAATTGTAATGAAAAGTGCTTCACAAGTGACAAACTTCGTTAGTAATGTTTGATTCGTACTTTAAACAATTTCCTTTCGTACCTATTTTTCGGCTGTTAAAGAGAAATTATTTTGATTTCTAAAATATTTGATATGAGAACTGATACCTCAAAATTTTGCTAAATAATTTTGATTTTAAGATCGAACATTTTGAGATCGTAGAAGATAATTCGGAGACAAATATTTTTCGTAAGTTTTGAAAATTACGAAATTTAATTTCTTTCAAATTAGTGTAAAATATGTGTGTGTTTGAGCAGTGACCGAAAAGTTTTTCGAACAATAAAGTTTTCGATTTAAAAAAATTCTAACATTTGATCGGAAAAGATTTACGATTGTATAAGTTTTTCGTTGTATTTAGCGAAAATTATTTTTCGAGCGTAAGAGTTTTGCAGAGTAGATATCCTGTCGAAAAATAGTTAGTCGAATAATTTGTTGATCTCAAAAACTTTTATTGAAAAATTTGTAATCGAAAAATTAATAGTGATCGAAATATTTTGTTAAGTTTGACTCAAAGTTTTTTTTTTCGAGAGGGAGTTATAATTTTTACTCGGAAATTTACATGATGGAAAATCTAGAGATCGAAAACTTGTTTTACTATTACAAGTTTTTTGAGTCAAAATTAGATATTTATTTAGCGAAAACAGTATCCGTCGAAAAAAAATACGCTTTATTACGCTCGAAAAAAGATATTTATATATGAATCGAAAAACTAATTATCGAAATAATGTTTTTCGAGTCTTATATTTGAGTAGAACACACGAGAACAGTGTTTGTCATCGAAAAATATCTCGGCTTCAAACTTATTCGAAAATTAATTCGAGCCAAATTTTTCGATCGAAAATCCGATCGAAGAACAACAACGTTCAATGTAACAGTGAAAATTCCATATTCAACCGAGATGTTCAATTTAGGTGATGAAATTCCTGATAATCGCTCGTGTCTTCGTTCTTAATATGGGCAAACATAAGATTAACCACGTTTTAGAGCAAAATATATCAAATATTACGAAAATCAAATCGAAATCAAAACTTAATCGCAAATGCAAATATCGATCTAAATCGAAAATCTGAATTAATATGACGTTCTAAGCGTGAAATCAGTACGTAAATCATTCCTAACATAAAATCTATCACTTAATCAGCAAGATCATCAACAAAATTCGCACACATTGAGCATATTGATCACAATAGAAGTCACGCAAGTTTTTCAATTGAAAAATCTGGAAAATTATTTTGATCTTAAAGTCGCGAATTCAATCCAAAATCAAGCACGATCTCCTCTGATACCAATTGTTAGGTTTTAATTCATCAATCAACAAGCAATCTAAGCATGAATTTTAGGTATTCGAATAAGAAATCTTACGAATTACGTTCGGTCGAATATCCACGTTGAAGATCTTGAGAGAGGTTGTTAAATTTCCGAGATTCTCGATCGTATTCTCTCTCGTTTAAAATGTGAATTCAATGCTTGTTATTTTCTGGAAATGAACTTGTGTTTTATTTTGATAGTGTACATTGTATTTATACCTATTTACATGGTATATTTACTATTTGGTCCTACACTATCAAAACTACTAATTACGCCCCTAATTACAAGGATAGTCAAATTACAAAGCACAACTTTAAAATTCTCTTCAGACGCCGTACGATATAATAAATCAAAGGATTCCGAATATCTCTTTCTTTAAAGTCTTCAGGTGCAAATGCTTTGTGGCCAACGATCGAGAGCATCGAAGCAAGTTCGACCCTAAAGCATTTGAAGTCGTCTTTGTTGGATATTCATCCACTTCTTAAGCATAGCGCGTCTATATCCAGTATTCTCGTAAAATTTTAGAAAGCTACCACGTCACTTTTCAAGAAGTGACCGAATTGGCTTCTGAACAAAACAGTTCAGAACCCATGCTTATAGGCTTATTGGTACAAAGTCAGAAGAAGCAATTCCCGCCGATTTGGAAGATTTGGATTTTCTATTTGAACATTTTTATCGGAACGAGTCTCAAATGCTTGCTACGTCTCATTTTATACCAAGCAGCGCACGTTCCCCTTCTACGGTGGAAATTACAATTGAGATTCTCCAACAAATGTTTCAGATTCTCCAAATTCTGAATCTTTAACTAGTGTTGCAGCTCCTACTAATGCCGATGCGGAAATTCCTTCCAATTCAACTTCATAAATGAATGTCCATATTACGAATGATCATCCTATCAATTCAGGATGTCTCGACCTACATATCAACGATGGATCTACTTTGGTTCTTTCCCATGAACGCAAGTGGACTCGAGCTCATCCTGTCAATCAAATAATTGGTGATCCTTCATGTGGAGTACGCACTAGGACATCTACACAGAGCGGACTATTCGCGTGCTTCTTAAGCCAAAACGAACCACTTAAGGTAGTCGAAGCCCTTAAAGACACGAATTAGGTGATCGCAATGCAAGATTGTTAGTCCGATTACGCACTCAAGAGAGGATCAAAGACTTAAAAATGATAAAGTTCTTAAAACACCTTCAGTGTGTGTTTGTGTGTGTGTGCCGAAATTAAGAACTTACTTTTAAGAAAAATACTTTGACCAACCCTAATTAGGGTTAATGGGATGCCTTATATACCACATGAGTTGGTATATTAAGGCTTGGGACTCAAACAATAAAATATTTACAATTTGACCCCAAATACAATAAATTAACTAATATTGACCCAAAACTCAAATACTAACTAAGGACACTACAATAATTCCTAACATTCTCCCCCTTAGTGTCCTTTCTTCGTCTTTGTCTGTTTCTTTGAGCCTTTGGGTCGTTGCTGGGCGTACACGGATTTCCGTAGTCCAAGCTTGTGCTCGTATCCTTATTTCCCTCCGGAACGAAAGCCTTTCTTGTATGTTGTTCAGCATATTCAGTATCTTGGCTTTTGTGTCCGGTCCTTCACCTTCCATCTTATCCAGTATGCTCCTCAACTTCTCTCGTATGATGAGGAGCGTTCCGTCGGAGAATTTTGGTATCTCCGATGTCTTCAATATTCGCTTTTCTCCCTTGTAGTTGATGTAGACCACCGCTGGATCTTCACTTTCGAACACGTGGCCTTCACCATATTCAACTTGTTCAGGGAGCTCGAATGATGGTTTGGTGAGGTTGACCTTTCGACATTTGACTCCAGTGCTAGCTGCAGGTCGTGCGTCGCTCCGTACTTGATTTGTCGGAGCATGAACCTTTTGATCGTCATGTATCCTAATTTGACGTCCTGGTCCTGCAGCGTTCCCACGTATCGGTAGCTTCCAATCATCTGTGAGATGTCTTCAGCTCTGATGTACGGGAAGTCAGCCTCTGTCAAGGTCTCTCTTGTACCGTCTTCCCTCACTACGTGGTAGACGCTTAGTAGGAAGGTCCCGAGCCGATCTATTCCAACTCTTTCTACGGCTTGTATTCGGGGCCTCTGCTTTTCCTCTCGCCTGAGAGCAGCCAGATCATTTCCTTTCCCTAAGAACATATGAAGACGTCTTAGGGAAAGAAGGTAGAGATTGGCTCTGCGCTCTGACAGGTGCGTCATCCCACGTAGCTCCAGCTCGTTCAATTTGACGAGCTGATCCTCTTTACGCCAGATTCTTTTCCTTATCTCTTCTTGGTATGGAACTAAGATTCTGACGTTTTGCCACGGAAGATCAACCGTTGCCCCGATCTTTGACTGAGAAGTGGAGCATCCTCATTTTGGACTTGATGTTTGAGTAGTTCCGGTAGATCGGGGAGGTCACTTTGCAGATCTTCCAGCTCCTCATCTTCATGGACTTTCACCAGGCTTATCGACGCCTTTTCGAGGAATAGTCTGGCGTTTTCTCGAAATCTGGCTTCGAGCTGGAGGTCCATCGGTTGCTTCAGCCATCCTTCTTCAAATATATATTTCTCTACCACATCATGTGGATTGTAGAGTTGGCTGATTTCTTCCGAGATTTGGAGGTCAATAGATGTGGCTTGAGGTGGACTTTGTCGGTAGAAGGTTCTTGGTGAGCTAAGGCTTATAGTGACTGGAGTGGGTGTCGAAAGGGAAAGTGTATTGGAGATCTCTTGTGTATTTTGTTCGGTTGTGGTTGAGATCTCCATGGTAGGGAATATTATTGTGGTGCTGGAGACTTGTTTTGTTTTGCTTTTGAGCTTGAGGTATCCAGCGGGTTGGATTCTTGGACTGTTTTGGTTGTTGGCTGCTGCTGGTGAGGGGATTCGACTCCACGCTGTCGGTTCTCCCCCTCGGGACGGTCCTCGTCTTCAGGGTCGTCCCGCGATCCAGATAGGCCCCCGGCTTGTGTTCGGCAGCTGGTGGGGTCAATCAGCCTCTGGATTTCTTTCTCCTTCGGTGTCAGGTGTGGCGCCGACCGGATACGTGCCAAAAGAATGTTGAAGAGTTCTTCAATGGGCACGTCCCACGGTCCTTCTTCTGGTTGTGTGAGTGAAGGAACAGCAGCAGCTGTCTCGTGTGTGACTGGAGTCTTGCCTTTGTCTTGTCTTGATGTTTCGATCATGGCCCGGACTTTTTCCACTAGTTCGTCGCCAAAAGATCGTAGCCGAGACTCCGTCACAAACGGATCGGGAAATAAAACGGAGCCACTGAGGCGTGCCGTTGTCGCGACGTCAGAGTAGATTTCTGACGTGCCGCCCACTGTAGTGGGTCTTCCGGGGCCACCAAGGCACACCGGTGGCAACGGTGCTAAGACAAACTCAGACCGTTGGCCCGAGACGACTGGTGGGATGTTGATCGTTTCGGGGCTTCCGCTCAGTCCCTCGGAGATTAACCCCAGAGTGACGTCAGAGAGCGTTCTGTCTAAGTCTGGAAGACTTAGAGGTGCGGAAAATAGTGTATGTGTCCTAGAAATGGAAAAAATTTTAGTTGGTGCGGACACTAGACCTGTGATCAAGGAGGGCGCAGTCGGAGGAAGTGAACTGCTTAATTCAACATCTATTGCCTCCGAATAAGGCAATGATGGTTGTCGTGGCTCCTCCGGTGCTATTGAGACGGTCGTCTGTTGGGAGACGACCGAATGGGTTGGAAGGGTTATTTGCGTGCTTGGGCCTGATGGCACGACTGCTACTCGGGAGACGATCGTGTCGTCTCCTGTTCCTACGGGTTCGGCCCGGCTTTGTAGTGGGTTAGAGGACTGAGGAGGTCGATCATGTTTTTGTTTGGTGCGACGCTCCTGTATGCGTCTTACGTCTTCCCCTCGTTTTGTTTTTCGGAGGAACGAGGAGGGGAAGCGGCGCTACCTAGACCTAACTGAGGCTGGGGTAGGCTAATTCCCGGGGTAGGTTCGACTGGGTTTTGTCGAACCATAGGAGTGTCTTCAAGGGTGATGGATTGGAGGTACCTCGCTACTATTGGGTTGGAAGGATTAGCGATTTGTAGGAGGTGGTCAGGGATCCGCATCGACTCGAGATCAAATTTGGATTTGGAAGAATGGAGGGATGCTAGCTTGGGAATTTGGTATCCCTCCGATCTCGGTCGACGGGTTATCTCGGGGTGTAGGTCTTGAAAGTGGGTTATTATCACTGGAAACCACCGAAGGTAGGGAAGGACTTGTCGGGTTTTATTTTTGGTGGATAAGTCCCTTCGGCGGAGTTGGTCAAGGATATCGGCCCAGATCAACTGCACGATGTCATAATTTTTATTAAAGATGACACCGTGGAAGATGATCATAATGTTGCGGTTACAGCGATCTGGGCCTGAGTGCTTGGGTGATAGGCATTTGTTTATTATGAGAAAGAGTGTGCGCCAAGGTTGTGGAATGTCCTTGGCGCAGAAATCGGGTAGGTGTAGGGATTTATGGATGTCTGGGCGATATCCCATTAGGAGGAAGTCGGTTTTCAATTCTTCCTCCGTGGGTGGTGGGTTATATATTAGGCTGTGAGGTAGGTTTAAGATACGGCGTAGTATGGATGGGGTGAGGATTATGGGTGTTTGGTCTATTTGTGAGGTAAGTGAGGTTGGAGGGGTTTTTGAAGTTGATGGTTGTAGGTTGGCCCATAGCTGTTGTGCGTATACTTCTGGGGCCGATTCCGTAATGGTGAGGGCGGTGTGTAGAGGATGGTGACGAAGGATTTCGAGTATTATCGGTGCGGGGACCGTGATGTTGTCAAAGTCAATGGCCGGGTTGTTGGGTAGTTTAGTGGCCCATTGACTTTGAGGAAAGACTTCGTCAATTGTCTCAACATGTTTATGTAATCTGCTAAGAAGAAAACACAGAAAATCGTTAGACTAGGCAGAGTAGATAAAAATGTTACTTAGAAAAAATTTCGGACTTGAAAAATTTTATATGAAAGTGCCCGAAATTTGCTTAAGTAAATAAGATTATACTTTTGAAATACAAGCGGCGAAGTTCACAAATTCGGCTAAGAGTACATTGAAAGTTTAAAACTCGAAGTTTGATTTGGCCGAATTTGGATTTGAAAAGTTTTGTTCGCCGAATTTGATGAAGTTCGGGTTATGAGGATTTGAAATTTTTGTTCGCCGAATTGTAATGAAGTTCGGGTAAGTGAAAATTAAATCGAATTTTTATCATCATTCATCAAATTCGGGTGCTTGTCTTTAAAATTGAATTTGCCGAAATTGACAAATTCGGGCGATGGAATTCGACTGTGAGGAGTCGGGGTACAGTAGAAATTCGCCGAATTTTGGATTGAAAAGCAGAAATTCGGATGAAAATTTAAATTTTACCCGAATTTCGCCCGAAACCTAAAAATTAAAATAGGTCGATTCCATCGGATTTGGATGAAATTTTGGCAAATAAATTGCAGATTCGGGGTCGCCATTACCTTCTGTAGTAAAATCGAAGTTGAAGAGATTTGATTTGAAGATTTGTGTTTGCGCGAATTTAAATTCGAGAGTAAATTTTCTGAAATTCGGGCGTTAACTTGTAAATTTAGGGTAAATAATGAAATTCGGGCGAGTAGTGAGATAATAGGGGTTACTGTGCAAAAGTTCGGGTGAATGAAATTCGGCATGTTAAAATTGAGTTTCGCCGAAATTCGTTCTGATTAAGTGAAAATTATATGAAATTCGGCGATCGAAATTAGTATTGACCAAAAGTGACCCCGAATTTGAAATTCGGCGAGTGAATTGAAATTGGCCGAATTTCTTCACTGTTAGTCCAAAATTGGACTTCCGAAATTTTATATTATGTCAAAGAGCTCCCCCTCAATAAAATGATATATACTCCCCCGTAATAAAAATAAGCTCCCCTTAATAAAAATGAAATATGCTCCCCCTTAATAAATATGAAATATGAACTCCCCCTTAATGAAAATGAAATATAAACTCCCCCTTAATGAAAATGAAATAAAAACTACCCTTTTAAAATTTGCATGTAGAATTAATTTGTCTACTAAATAAAAGGTCATGAGGCACTATAGGTCAGTGTTGAAAATTCAACATGCCCAACTTAGAAACTAGGAAATGGAATCGTTTTTCATCCAGAGCCTTTGTAAATAAATCTGCAAGTTGAAGTTCTGTACTTACAAAATACATATCGATAGTGCCCTTTTCAACATGATCTTTTATAAAGTGATAACGAAGATCTATGTGTTTAGTGCGAGAGTGATGGACAGGGTTACATGTGATAGCAATTGCGCTCTTTGAGTCACTATATATGGGTATATGATTAAGATCGAACCCATAATCTCGTAGTTGCGTACGCATCCACAAGATTTGAGAGCAACAGCTTGCTGCAGCTACATATTCTGCTTCAGCAGTTGAGGTAGAGACACAATTTTGTTTCTTAGATGACCAACTAATTAGTTTGTCTCCCAGAAATTGTGCTCCACCCGAGGTGCTTTTTCTGTCCATCTTGCACCCTGCATAGTCGGCATCAGAATATCCGACGAGATTATACCCGGAACCTTTGGGATACCAAAGTCCGAGATTAGGTGTTCCTTTGAGATATTTCATGATTCTCTTCACGGCTATGAGGTGCGATTCTTTGGGATTAGCTTGGAATCGGGCACATAGACATGTCGAGAACATGATATCCGGTCTACTAGCTGTCAAGTAAAGTAATGAACCTATAATTCCTCTATAAAGGGTTGGATTGACTGGTTTCCCAAGAGGATCCGAGTCAAGTTGGCATGAGGGGGACATAGGGGTACTTTTTGTAGTACAATTTTCCATGTCAAACTTTTTCAAGATGTCATGGATATATTTGGTTTGACTTATGAAAATTGCTCCGAAAGTTGCTTGACTTGTAAACCCAAGAAAAAGTTGAGTTCACCCATCATGCTCATTTCGAACTTAGTTTTCATAAGTTCTCCAAATTGGTCACACAGCTTTAAATTAGTAGATCCGAAAATAATATCATCTACATAGATTTGGACTAAGAGAATATCTTTACGTGTGCGTTGGATGAAAAGGGTTGTGTCAATTTTTCCTTTTTCGAAGCCTGACTTGACCAAAAAGTCAGAAAGAACATCATACCAAGCTCGAGGGGCTTGTTTGAGTCCGTATAAGGCTTTATCTAGCTTGTAGACATAGTCAGGGTGAGTTGAGCTCACGAATCCTTCGGGCTGTTCCACATAAACTTCTTCTTTCAAGACTCCGTTAAGAAACGCAGTCTTGACATCCATTTGGAATACGGTGAAGTTTTTATGGGCAGCATAAGCAAGGAATAACCTAATGGCTTCGAGTCGAGCTACGGGGGCGAAGGTTTCATCGTAATCAATTCCTTCTTGTTGATTATACCCCTTAGCTACGAGTCGAGCTTTGTTTCTTATTACTATCCCATTTTCATCCTTCTTATTCTTGAAAACCCATTTGGTACCAATAATGGTTTTGCCAAGGGGTTTCGGGATTAGTCTCCAGACCTGTAATCTATCGAACTGATTTATCTCTTCTTGCATTGCAATAATCCAATCAGGATCTTCCAATGCTTGTTTGGCTCTTTTAGGTTCTATTTGGCTCAAAAAGCAGGTAAATAGTCCTTCGTGAGTAGTTGAGGATCTAGTGCTTATTCCTTGGAGAGGGTCTCCAATAATTTGTTCTACGGGATGAGCACGTGTCCACTTTCTTTCATGAGGAAGTGGTTGAGAGGTTGTCTCGTTTATTGTGGACGCGATTTCATTTTCCGTAGAAATGGAGACCTCAACGGGAGGGTTTGTCTCATTTTCTAAGGTCTCTTCGGAAGAGTCGTTTTCAACAGACACTTCGATTCCTAAATCATTGGTGACATCTAATTCTGGTTCTTGTGAAGTTTCACAGTTCACTATTGGTTCTACCATATGTGGACTGCTTGTGTCACCATCTTGGATGGATTGTCGTGAGACTAATTGTTGACATGGGTTAGAGTAAATTTTCTCAAAAAGGATACTTAATTCCATGTCTTTTGAGGAATTTGAGGCTGATGTCTCTTCCACAGGTGTGGGAATGTGTTGATCATCAGTCAACACTCTAATAAGTCCGGGTTCTGGACTGATTTGTTCAGAAGCCATTAAGGGTGTTTCATTGAAGGTCACATTGGAGCTTTCCATGACCGTTCTCCGCTTCTTAAGGTAGACTCGATATGCTTTAGATTCTAGAGAATACCCAATGAAAGTTGCCTCTAATGCCTTAGCATCAAATTTTCCTCGGTTTTCCCTGTCATTTGCTACGTAGCAAATGCATCCGAAAACGCGAAGAAATCCTATATTGGGGATTCTTCCATTCAATATTTCATATGGAGTCTTTCCAAAGCGTTTGTGAATTATTGTCCTATTTTGGGTGAAGCAGGCAGTACTGACTGCTTCAGCCCATAGAAAGTGAGGAAGTTTAGAGTGAATAAGCATAGTCCTAGCAGCTTCAACTAGGGTCCTATTCCTCCTTTCTACGACTCCGTTTTGTTGAGGAGTTTTAGGAGCAGAGAAGTGTTGGGAGATCCCTAGGGATTGGTAGAATTCGCTCAGTAACTGATTTTTAAATTCAGTCCCATTATCTGAGCGAATTATACGAATTTGTAAGCCCGACAAATTCTGTGTCTTTTTCACAAAAGCAATTATGAAGTCAGGAGTTTCTGCCTTTGTTCTTAAAAATTTGGTCCAGGTGAACCTAGAAAAGTCATCCACTATTACTAGTACGTAACGTCGTCCATTTATGCTCTCAATTCTCATTGGTCCACAGAGGTCCATATGAAGAATCTCGAGTGGTCGTGAGGTTGAGGCAGTTTGTTTTGATTTGTGGGATGCTTTTCGCATTTTTCCTAACTCACATGCTGAGCAGAGATGCTCTTTGTGATATTTCAAGGCAGGCAATCCCTGTACAAGATTATCTCTTTGAAGTTGACTTAGAGTCTTGAAATTTAGGTGAGATAATCGTTGATGCCATAAATTGTTCTGTTGAAGAGATGCTTTACTCAACAGGCAAATGGCTCGGGATTGATGAACGGTTCTAAGATTGATGGTGTAAAGATTGGATTTTCTAGTTCCAGTGAGTAATGGTTTACCGTTACCACCATTTACACTACATCCTTCAGTATGGAAGTTGACCGTGAGTCCACGATCACAGAACTGTCCTATACTGAAAAGATTGTGGCTTAAGCCATCAACATATGAAACATCCTTAATTAAGAGATTTTGATGTATGATATCACCGTGACCCAGGATGGGAGCTGAGTGGTTGTTCCCGAATCGCACATTTCCACCAAATCTCTCTGTGTAGTTGCTCAGCAGTTCTTTTCTTCCGGTCATGTGTGTGGAGCAACCCGAGTCTAAGTACCACACATGACTTATCTGCAAGATAAGATTAAGCAGTGTTAGAGATCCCGTTTATTACGGGTCTTCTATCATTTGCAGAGGTTGAGGTGCATGCAAGATTGGGTGAATTGTGTACCGGGTTGGCTTGTATCTTTCCTGAGTTTTTCGGTACCCAAATTTTTGTTACCCCTAATGGAAAACAGAGCTTTGTGCATGCAGCAAGCACTGTTTTAACTACCCAGATTTGTTTGCAATCTTTTCCCTTAGCTTCAGCTCGGGTTTTCGATTGCTCAGATATTTTTGGATCTGTTTTGGTCACGTTTTTGGCCTTTTTCTCTAAAGCTTGAGCTTTAGTTTTTGTTTCAGTGAGAGTTGGCCTTCTGAATGTTCTAGCTACCTTTTCGTCAACTTTTAGGTTGGACGTTTTGGATGGTAGAACCGTTTTCGTGTGTGTTCCTGAAATCATATTTCTACGACGTATAAATTTAGCATTCATAGCTATACACCTATCGTAGGTAATATAATCACTGACAGTCTTAACAGAACTGGTTTTGGAAGAAATACGGGAATAAGCGGAAGCATTGTTCGAACTACATGAAGAAAGATTTCTAAATGTTTTTGGAAATAATTTTAAATCAGAAACACTAGTCAAATTTTGCTTCGTCTTTTTATCAAAGATTTTGGCATCCTTCTCTTGCGTTCCTGAATTTTTCTTCCCAGCAGTCTCTGTCCGTCTCAGATCTGTCATAGATGGTGAAGGGATGTTAGCTGTTGCTTGAATGATAATCTTCTTATTAGCCTATTCTTCATGGATGAGGAATCTATTGGTGTTATAATAACAGACTCCGACTTAGAAGATTTAGCGAGATCAGCATATGATTGATTTTCAAGTGAGGAAATTCTCTCAAGGAGTTTCTCCTTTTCAGCTTGAAATATTTTCCGTTCGAGCTCTATCGTGGATTGAATATTCTTGATCTTTTGGGGAATGTAAATTCTGCAAAGATCTGAGTTCTTTGAGCTAGATATTTCTGTCATGGGCTGATCAGATTCAGAGGGAGGATGGGGAAACATTTGTAGATAGTCATTTGAAAGAGGAATTTCCCTAGTTCCATAACTATCGTTGATTTCCTTGTAATCCAAGGATATTTCGGCCTTGCTTTTGGTCTTGCGCTTTTCCTGTTCTAGGTTATCTTCTTCTTCAGATGATCTGAGAAAGGCTAACAAGCTAGGTATTCCTAGTCCTAGGTATGCAGCATTGTAAAGAGCAAGCGGCCGTTTATCAGTGGTTTGTTGGTTTGGCTTAAAGCCTAAGCCCTCACGTGGATTGTAAAATCTCGTGTCCTTAGGCTGATTCAAGAAAATCGTTTTGTCGGTTTGTCCCCTTTTCGTAAGGAGGTCCTCCAGACTTTTGATTTTGGAGTAAAGCTTCTTACGTTCCTCCATTAGAAGATTGTATTGATCTGTTTTACCAATACGCTCTTCTTCACTAATTCGCAGGCTAGTGGTTAATTGACTAATATTTGCATTCAGCATATTAGTCTCGGATTCAAGCTTCGAGATTTTCTCAGATGCATTTTCTAAATGACATCTGAGAGTTGCTTTTTCACCTAAGTGTTTGAGCACACATTGATAATTTGTTGCGTTTTTCTTTTCCAGAGCTTCTAGTTTTTGCAAGTGTTCTAATGGAGAATTCTGGATATGCTCAAGCACGGTCAGTTTTGATGTCAGGGAAACTACTTTTTCTTCAGATTTTACTAGATTAGCTTCAGCTAATTCTAGTGATTTTTCTGAAGTAGCTAGTTTATTTTCTAGCTCAGTGACCAAATTTTGTGTTTTGGCCAAGATGATGTCATTCTTGGCCATATCTTTATATGTAGACTCCCCCCTTTTCATTGTTAGAATTGGGGGTCTGTTATCACTTCCGATTGCTATGATATCCATGGATGTAGTTGAGTGCCTTTTAATGATCGTTCACGGTCGTGATCTGCAATCCTAAATGGTCAGTTTCGAGAAATAACGTCAAAGATTAACGTTAAGTTTGAATAAATTTTGGTTGGATAGAAATTGTGTTTAAGTGATCGACTTTTTATTTTAATTTGAAAGAGTAAAATTCGGGCACTTGTAGAGTTGTTGCCGAAATTTGAATTCTGAAATTCGGATGAAAAGACTTTGTCGAGAATTTTGAAATCAAAGGAAATCAAAATTCGGGTGACAAATATAAGTTCGCCGAAGTTCAGGATTAAATTAAGGTAGGAAAAATTTTATCGAAAATTACTTTCAAAATTCGGGTAAACTAAATTCAGTCGAGAATTAAAAAAATCAAAATTCGGGTGACTTTCTGATAAAAGTTCGCCGAGAATTAAGAAATTCGGGTGACTTAAATCAAAACTTCGCCGAAAATTTTAAGTTGAAATTCGGGCAATCTTAATTTTAAAATTCGACCAAATTCGCCGTGAATTTTAAACAGTAGAAAGCAAATTCGGCGAATAAACTTAGCTTACTCAAATTCGGTCAATTTTCTGATCGAAAATTTTCTCAATTTCGGCGAATTTCAATTGAAATTCGGCAATATGAGTTAATTTTCGGGTTCAAGAACGAACTTCGAGCGAATAAACAGAGAAACGCCCGAAATTTTTCCAGCAACTTTAAAACACACCAATTTCAATCGATTTCTCCCCAGAAATTTCTCAAACTTGACGAAAATTAATCTAAACGAGTTCCTAAACAAGCCAAGACTGATAATCAAGCATTTAAAGGTTTAAAAACATCAATAACAGCAAGATCTAACCCAAAATACTTGAAAAAAATCGAAAATAAAATTTGCTTAGTAAACTCTTTCGATCTTGACGAAATCAAACGAAATTGGTATAGATTTGCACAGATCGATCCGTGTCTTGCTCTGATACCACTTGTTAGTCCGATTACGCACTCAAGAGAGGATCAAAGGCTTAAAAATGATAAAGTTCTTAAAACACCTTCAGTGTGTGTTTGTGTGTGTGTGCCGAAATTAAGAACTTACTTTTAAGAAATACTTGACCAACCCTAATTAGGGTTAATGGGATGCCTTATATACCACATGAGTTGGTATATTAAGGCTTGGGACTCAAACAATAAAATATTTACAATTTGACCCCAAATACAATAAATTAACTAATATTGACCCAAAACTCAAATACTAACTAAGGACACTACAAATAATTCCTAACAAAGATGAACTCAAACAATTGTAGGAACACTAAATGGGTTTTCAAAAATAAGAAGAACGAGAACGGTGGAATTATTAGGAATAAACCACGACTCGTAACCAAGGGGTACAATCAACAAGAAGGCATTGAATACGACGAGACGTATGCCCCGGTTGCTATTGATTAGTTCTGGCATACGCGGCTCGTAAAGACTTCAAAGTCTATCAAATGGACGTCAAAATTATCTTTCTCAATGGCTTGTTAAAAGAAGAAGTCTACATCGCTTAACCCGAAGGGTTCGTGCATGTAAATCATCCTGATTATGTCTATCGATTGGAAAAGCCCTCTACGAACTAAAACAAGCCCCTCGTGCTTGGTATGATGTTTTGAGCAAATTTCTAGTCAAGTCCAACTTTTTAAGATGAACAATCGATACGACACTTTTCATCAAAAAGCAAGCCAAGGACTTGATGATCGTTCAATTTTATGTTGATGACATCATCTTCGGCTCGACAAATGAACGACATTTCAGAAATTTGGTGACCTGATGAAGACAAAATTCGAGATAAGCTTAATGGGTGAACTCCAATTGTTTCTTGGATTACAAGTTAAGCAACTCGAAGATGGAATATTCATCAGTCAAACCAAGTATATCCGAGATATTTTGAAGAGATTTAATCAAGACAAAAGCACACCTATGAATACTCCAATGTCAACAAACTGTAAATTGGATGTTGATCCTTCTGGCAAGGCAGTCAACATCACAACCTATCGGAGTATTATCGGATCTCTTCTCTACTTAACGTCCAGCCGACCCGACATCATGTTCGCCACTTGTCTTTGTGCTCGTTTTCAAGCTGACCCGAAGGAGTCCCACATGCACGCGGTCAAACGAATTCCATGCTATCTCAAAGGAACTCCCAACTTAGGGTTATGATATCCTAAAGACACTGATTTTAGATTAATTGGCTACACAGACGCTGATTATGAGGGTTGTCGAATGGACCGAAAAAACACGTCTGACAGAGCACAATTTCTAGGCTATAAGTTGGTCTGCCGGTCCTCAAGAAGCAGAATTGCGTTTCAAGTTCTATGGATGCGGACGCGACTACGGGTTTGAATTTAATAACATTCTCATTTACAGTGATTTTCAAAGTGCTATAGCCATTACTTGCAATCCTGTTCGTCACTCACAGACGAAACACATAGATATTCGCTATAATTTTATAAAAGATCATGTAGAAAAAGCACTATAGATATGTATTTTGTAAAAACGGAGCTTTATCTTGCCGACTTATTCACTAAGGCATTAGATGAAAAACGATTCCAATTCCTTATTGCTAAACTAGGCATGTTAAAACTCAATCTTACTTGAAATGTGCTTCAGATGCTCTATCAGTTCACATATAATATTCTATGTGCTTCTTGATATTCCTTGCTATATCTTGCGTTATACTATCTTTCAATTTTTTTATATATATACAAAAAGATAAATAAAAATAACATAGTCTATATCTAATAATAATAATAATAACATAAAATAAAAATGGGAGATAACGAAAATTTTGTCTATTTTGATTTACTCACAAAAATATTTCTATGATATATGTCTAGTTCTTTGCTTAAAAAATCATATGACATTCTTTTATCCAAAGAGCTTCGTTTCACTAGACACAAAGCCACATCATATATGTGAGAATTTGAGCCGCAATATTTTATTCTTGAGTATGCCACACTTCAAATGACTGTCTTTTGATTTGTACTTTGTAACCTCATACTTGCTTTGTATTAGTTTGTCATGAAAATAATAAGGGCAATTAAGGAAATTCCTCACTTGGCTCAAATTATCAATCTTTTATTTTTTCCTTTAGCAATCCCCTTTGAGCCTTCTCCAACATTCTTTTTCTTTTGAAACCCGATTAAGCCTTCAACCTTATTCATAACATTCGGGGTTGCTCAATCAAGAAAAGGAGGGGAAGAAAAAGAAGATGCACATCGTGAACTTCTACCGATCATTATAAAAGAGAAACACGGATCTCGCTGTGAACTTCTCCTAGATAATCTCGTATACTCCTAGAAGAGAAGCACCTTGAAGTGAACTTCTCCAACGATAATCTAGATCTTATACCGAGAAAACGAGACGAGGAGCTGTTAGGTCCTATTTTATCAACTAACGATCGATCTAAGCATGAATTCTAGATATTCGAGTGAGAAATCTTACGAATTACCTTTGGTCGAATATCGGGTTTGAAGATCTTGAGAGAGAAACGATTAGAAAGTTTTTCGATTGCTTTTCTCTGTCTTAGAATGAGAATTCAATGCTCGTAATTTTTCCGAAAATAACTTGCGTATTGATTTCGATAGTTGACATTGTATTTATACATATTTACATGGTATATTTACTATTTAGTCCTACACTATCAAAACTACGAGTTACGCCCCTAATTACAAGGATAACAAAATAACAAAGCACAATTCTAATATCTCTTCAATCTCCTCCTTTGTGCTTGTCTTCATTTCAGCTCCGTTTATTCTTGTCAAGCGTATAAAGATTTTCTCAATCCCAATGAGGTCTCGTAGTGTAGAACAGCATTCCTCAGCTCCAATCTTTCATTAATTGCATCCAGAAGTTCATTTAGGAGCGGGGCCTCTTCTTCTCCAAGATCCACGAAGATCGTCTCTTCAGTGATCTCCGCCAACCTCTTCTGGATGTTCTTCCTCACAAGGTTCAATGTCCCGTCACATAATTTGTAGATTTCTGACGTCATCGTAACTCTCGTCTTTCCAATAATCGGATTCCGATAAGTTATGGCCAGGCCTGGTTTCTTGAATATGTAATTCTTGGGGAAGTCGTTGAGTGGGAAGCCCTTCATGAGCGGAGACTCTATCTGATCTTCTTCATATTGTTCTCTACATCAATTTGAAGGTCGTGTGCGGTGTGATACTTGATCTTCCGCACCATGAATCTCTTTAACCCTTCGAGTCCTTCCACTTGATGTAACCAGAGGGCGTCTGATATTTTCTCTTGCACATCTGGAACGGACGATATACTTCGTCTAGTGGAAGGAACGGCAGATGGCTCTCATCTTTCTCCTCTCGATTATGGTTGTTGTCCGCTCGCTCGATGTGATAGAGAGGGGTTGGATAACTTCCAATCGAGTGCGAAATGCCCACGAGTTGGAAGATCGGTGGCTTGTCCCTGAAATTTTCTTGAGTTGCTCCGTTGGGATGCCACTTTGATCTGGACCAAGATAGTTGAGCATAAAGATGTTCTCCATCTTCTTCCTATCTTCCCAATGGGAGATACCCCGTAGATTCAGTTCATTGAGCTTCTTTATGCTGTTAGGAGCCCTCCATATCTGCTTCCTTATATCTTCAATGAACGGAACTTCAATCCGTATATTCTCCCAAGGCGTCTTGACTCTGACGGTCCCCTTTGATAAGCGGGGAGGAGAGTCAACTCTATGCCTGATCATTTCTGGTAGTTCGGGAGAGCGGAGTTGTAGTTCTCACCTTCTTGAAGTTCTTCATCTTCAAGCAGCACCAAGTCAACAGAAGCTTGTTGTAAGAAGTATCTGACGTTAGAGAGTCGGGCTTGAACAGCTTCCTCTGGTTCCCATTGCGTCATCCACTTCTCGTTTAGAATATAATCATCTACGATCGCATGTGGATCGTAAACGACTACTTCTGGTTGGTTTTGGAGGAGGTTAGAGGTCGAAATTGGATTTGGATTTGTGGGAGTGAGACGTAGTGTTTGTTTGTGGGATGTGGTGGGAGATGTGGTTGTTTGTTGGCGGGTGGTGGATTGTGTGGTTGGTGGGTTTGTGGATGATCCTCCAGCTTCTTGAGTCGTCGTCTGTTTCTCTCGACTCTGACCACGACCGCTGCGTGTAGTCCTTTGCTGTTTCTCCGCCTCATGATGATCCAGATCATTGGGATCGTCATGTCTTGTTTTATTGCGGGAGCTTTCTTCACGGCAACTTGTTTGGGCGGGCGGCTCAAGTTCATCGACTAGCCGTTTGTAGAGACTCTCCTTAGCTGGGGTCCTAGTCTCTAAGGCTAGTAGTCGGGAAATAAGGATGTCATAAAGTCGGGTGATTGGGATGGTGTATGGGTTTATGAGGGAAGGTGATTGAGTTGGGGTGGTGAGGGTGGGTGGTATGGGGGTGTGTATGGTGGTGGTTAGTGGTGGTGAGGAGACGGGTGTGGTGTGGGCTTGGGACGGAACAGCCTCTGAGACTGGTGCTTTCCCAGTATCCCGTCGGGAAGTCTCAATGGCTTGGAGCATCCTGCCCATCAGACGATCTTCAAGTGAAGAGATGGCTGTGGAGAGGGCTTCTTGTAAGCGTTGCTACGTCACAATCATTGGTGTGTCCGAGTGGGGCCAGGGAGGCGCTCCACTGTCACAACATCGGAGAATATGTGTGATGTGCCGCCTGGAATAGGTCTTGAAATTCCGGAACGTCCAAGGACATCCGTTATCAACCATGAAGTCACAACTTCAGTGGGTTGGCCCATTGTTTGCTCCGAAGATATCGGGGGTCCAACGGGGCTTCCACCCAATCCTTGAGATGATACGGTATGTATCACCTCTATGGGTGTTGACAGATCCAATGTGAATCTGTGTGGTTGTCTGAACCATTGATGGTGGAGGAGATGTCACCGAAGCCATTTGCGTTGAAGGAGATACAGACGGGGCAGAGATCTGCTGTCGGCGTGAGTCCCTTCGTTGAAGTCTGAATTCTTCATCACATTCGGTGGTCTTAGGAGTTCGACTTGAGGGACACCTTCGGGCTTAACAGCCGGTGTTTTTGTGTCCTGAGCTCGGTTGTTTCCACCAAGGATGCCCGTTGAGAAGGCGCCGGAGCTTGATCCATGGCCCGTACCATTTCCTCCGTGATGGAGTTATTTTGGAAATAGTTCTTGTAGGCCTCGTCGGTTGGATCTGCTAGGCTGAGCAACTCCAATGGGATCAGCATTGGTTGGAGTGCTAGGTCGACTGCCTTCGGGTTATGAAAGAAGCGAAGGCAAGGCAGGATATATCCTCCAACTGGTGGTAGACGCGGTATCTCCGGATGTACGTCCATGAAGTGGGAGATTAATACCGGGAACCACCGAACGTATGGAAGGTACTTCACCTTCGATTTAGTCTCCCCTGACACATCTGGTCCGCTAAATCATTCCATATCAGCTGGGTCACGTCATATTTCTTCGAAAAGATTACTCCATGAAAGATGCGAAGGATGTTTCCGTTCGCTTTGTCATACCCGGAGTGCTTTGGGAAGAGGCATTTATTTATGATGCCGAACAGAGTCTGCCACGGATGTGGGATCCCGCGGTTTTGGAAATTTGCCAGTTTGGTCAGCGGGTGCTTGTATCCCATCAGAGCATGTCTTCCACGATTACAACATCGGTAGGTAGTTGGTCGTATTCTTCGTGATGCGGTAGATCGAGCACCATGGCCATTAAGTTCAAGGATGATGTGTCTTGTATTGATCGTCGTTGTATACTGCACTTCATCCCCAACGATGTGGCTCGTCATACATTTCCAGAATTGCTAGAGCTATACCATTTGGATGGAGGTCGTCATCGTCAGAGCTGGCCATAGTGGATGTCCCTTTAGAATGAAGATTATTACTTCATCCGGACATCGGAATGTGGCGAGGTCCAATTGATAGTTGTTGTCGTGGACAGGCGACCAACTATCAGATGGGCATATATGAGAGTATTCTTGATGTTCCATTTCTGCAAGGGATGAAATAAAATTCATTAGATGAAATTTTCATATGCGAATAGTTCGAAGTAAATGTGAATGGCGAAAATGACATAGAGAAATTTCAAATTTTTCTAAGTGTTAAAGTTTATTATCGAAAAACTTAGTGAAAAAGTTGAAAAATTTGCTGTCTTTTCAGCGTGTTTTTATTCAATCTTTAAGTTTTGCAATCGAATAAAAAATTTAACGAATAAGTCAAGATTTTTGTCGATGACTTTACGATCGAATAAAATGGTGTCGCAAAAAAGAGTCGCCGCGTAGTTTTGCGGTCGAATAAATGTATACCGACTTAAAGTTTTCGCCGCTTAATTTTGCGATCGAATAAAATCTAATCAAAAACTAAAGTTTTCACCGCGAAGTTTTTCGATCAAAAAAAAAATATTTCGAAAACATAAAGTTTTCGCCGCTGAGTTTTGCGATCGAATAAAACTTAACAAAAACTAAAGTTCTTCGACGACACTGTTTGCGATAAGAACTTTTTCGATCGAAAAATTTGAAATCAAACAATAAAAGCTTAAAACGCAAATGTTGATTTCTGGGTAAATCATGAGTTAATCTGGACTCGGAACGATCAAAAATCAGTTGATCCAAACATCATAATTTTAAATCGTGCGTTTTTTAACGTAAAATGATCTGAATCGGATTTCTACGTTCGAAATTCGGCGTGTTTGACAGAAATTTATTGAAGAATGAGTAATTTTGAAGAAATCACTTAAGAGAGTTTTGGAAGGCGAAAAGTTTTTCGATTGAGAGAAGTTGTGAGTGAGTTTTTCGATCGAAAAATTTAAATTAATACTTTTCGATCAGGTAAGGTAAAAAATATTTTGGGCCGAAAAATATTTTGGGCTTTTGTTAAAATTCAGGTCTGATTAAACTAAAATTTAATCTTTTATGGATGAACCCAAAAATAAATTGCACAATACTCCATGTATTTCTTAAATAAATGCATATATCTCCCAATGTTGATGAAATTCAACACTTGACTCCTCCAATGAGCTCGAAATATTATGTGATACATAAAAAAATATTAGAAGTCGTCTTTTGCAAGTAAATCATATAGGAGATAAGAACAAATTCTCATGTAAATCTCCCCCTCAACAAATGCACGTTTTAACTTTTCGGCATTTTAGCACATAGTTAATACAATTTTCCACGTGAAAATTTATGTTAGGTCCTTATCTATCAACTAAAGATCAATCAAAGCATGAATTTTAGATATTTGAATGATAAATCTTACAAATTACCTTCGGTCAAATATCTTCTTTGAAGATCTTGAGAGAGTGTGTTTTTCGATTGCTTTTCCCTCTCTTAGAATCTGAGTTCAATGCTTGTGATTTTTGTGGCGACCCTACTTCCTAATTAAGTTAATTGGCGGATTTCCCCGCAACAGAACACGCGGAAGACCCGATAAAATTTTCTTTTTTTTTTTTTTTTTTTTTTTTTTTTAATTTAAATAACCTACATAGTATTATATCGGGTTTACAAAAATATCTACTATTAATACTTTGGGCCGAAGCCCCAAAATTTCAAACCCAATATCAAACACTATGCCACTCCACAGGTCGCGTCCCATGTACTGCGCCACCCTCAAAAGTCCGTGGAGTCACCGCCGCCAGCTCGCCATGAATCTCAACCCTGACACTAGTCGGTGTCGGGTTCATTCTTACCTACAAACAAAAATAGGATAGAACCCTGAGCTATTGCCCAGTAGGTGATTACATAACATGCAATACGTGCGTGCACTCCACCCAATCCCGGTTCCTCACAATATAATATAATGCACACTCGACAAATCTCATCTATCAATTCTCAATTCTCAACAGGGCCCTAGGTCAGACTCGGCACCCACGCGCGCAATGGCAAAGTACACCATCAACCATGCGGTAGCCCACACCGGCCGCGCCGGGTCGCTCCTTCCGCACACAATCTCAACCCGACGGCTTTTTCCCCGAATGTTATACCACAAGTTCGGGTAGACAGGAATCTCACATCTGTCTGCCGTCCCTGAGCCAAATAATATCCGGTGGTTTACACCTCGGGTGGCTCAATCCCGAGTAGATGGGTGTCGCAAACCCCCTCTCCCACCAAGTGCATAATCGAGTCTGAACCTGACTGCCAAAATCGGCAACTCTACCCTTCTCACATTGATAATATCATCGATCACATCATCTCTCACCCTATCGTGAATATGCACATGGCATGATTATGTAAAACATCAAATCACATATAGCACATATTATTTCCTTCAAATAATATTCCCAAAATACTCTCGTATCTTAAAATAAGGGTTGACCCGAAAGTTCTAGTCAAAGTATGAATATACTTTGATTTAAAGATAAAATGAACTTAAAATAATTTTATTCAAAGATGTGGGCTATTACCCGAATTTAACCTTTTAAATTCGGCGAAATTTAAATATTTCGCTTAGATATCGAAATTCTGCCCGAATTTGAAATATTAAATTCGGCGAAATATAATGCCCGAATTTAACCTTTTAAATTCGGCGAAAATTTTAAATATTTCGCTTAGATATCGAAATTCTGCCCGAATTTGAAATATTAAATTCGGCGAAATATAATGCCCGAATTTAACCTTTTAAATTCGGCGAAATTTAAATATTTCGCTTAGATATCGAAATTCTGCCCGAATTTGAAATATTAATTCGGCGAAATAAAATGCCCGAATTTAACCTTTTAAATTCGGCGAAATTTAAATCAAACATGTAATAACTTTACAGAACTCATATTGAGTTCGAACTTCACATAATTCATCAAAAACGTCAAATAACATATCAAAATACCCGAAATTCATAAATTCGGATGACCTTTCATCCAAATTCGTTTAACTATAAAAATCAACATAAGAAATGTTTGTAGGGGTTAAAAAAAAAAAAACACCTACCTCACTTCCAAGTTAGCCGAAATTGCTTAGTTCTTCTCTGCTTTTCTTCGTTTGTTTTCCTTCGTTTGATATTTTCGTTTGTCCTTATCACCTTTTGAGATAAACCTTTAAAAGGAAAGTTACGTTTCCTTTCTCTTAAGGAAATCTCTTATTGGGCCTACTTTAAATTAATTTGGGCCCATATCTATTTATTTTACTCAAAGAGTATTTTTCTTATTTTCGGTTCAATTTCCCGAAAATTCGCTTTGTCCGAAAATTAACTTCATAATTTTCCGAAAATTACAGAATAATTTTCACGCTTAATTGCGCATTATTCCCGTATTAATTTTACGGGTATTACAATTTTTCCGAAAAATGAACTTCTGTTTATTTTCTCGATAGTGTACACTGTATTTATACCTATTTACATGGTATATTTACTATTTAGTCCTACACTATCAAAACTACTAATTACGGCCCTAATTACTAGCATAACAATGCACAATTCTAATGTCTCTACAATCTCCCCATTTGTGCTTGTCTTCGTTTCAGCTCCATTTATCCTTGTCAGGCGTAGAATGATTTCCGTAATCCCAATGTTGTTTCGTAACATCGAACAACATTCCTCAGCTATAACCTCTCATTAATAGCATCCAGAAGCTCATTCAATAGTGGGGCCACTTCTTCACTAAGATCCTCGAAGATTGTCTCTTCAGTGATCTCTCCCAATCTTTTCTGGATGTTCTTCCTCACTAGCTTCAACGTCCCGTCCCAGAACTTGTGGATTTCTGACTTTATCATAGCTCTTGTCTTTTCTATGACTGGATTCCGATAAGTTATGGCGAGGCCAGGTTTCTGGAATATGTAGTTCTGGGGAAAATCGTTGAGTGGGAAGCCCTTCATTAGCAGAGACTCCATGTTGACTTTCTTCATATTGTTCTCTATAGCAATTTGGAGGTCGTGTGTGGTGTCATACTTGATCTGCCGTACCAAGAATCTTTTCAATCCCTCGAGTCCTTCATTCTTGATATATCCGGAGGGCATCTGATATTTTGTTTTGTACATGTGATATAGACGATAGACATCCTCCGGTGGAAGAAAGGGGAGATAGGTCTCATCTATCTCTTCTCGAGTGCGGTTGATGTTCGCTCGCTCAATGTGGTAGATTGGGGTGGGGAAACTTCCAATCGAATGCGAAACCCCCACGAGATGGAGGATCGGTGGCTTGTCCCTGAAGTTTTTCTTCAGTCGATCCGTTGGGATGCCACTTCGATCTGGACCAAGATAGTTTAGCATGAAGATGTGCTCCATTTTCTTCCTATCTTCCCAATTGGATATACCCCGTAGGTTTAGTTCGTTGAGCTTCTTTATCCGGCTAGGAGCCCTCCATATCTGTTTTTTAACATCTTCAATGAACGGAACTTCAATTCTGATATTCTCCCACGGCGTCTCGACTCTGACTGTTCCTTTCGATAAGCAGGGAGGAGAGTCGACTCTGTACCTGATCATTTCTGGTAGTTCTGGAAGAACAGAATTGTAGTTCTCGCCTTCTTGAAGTTCTTCATCTTCAAGCAGCACCAAGTCCACCCAATCTTGTTGTAAGAAGTATATGACATTGAAGAGTCGAGCTTGAGCAGCTTCCTCTGGTTCCCATTGCGTAATCCACTTCTCGTTTATAATATAATCTTCCACGATCAGATGTGGATCGTAGACTGCTTCTGGTTGGGCTTGGAGTAGGTTAGAGGTCGGGATTGGATTTGGTTTTTAGGAGAGGGAGCTAGTGTGTGGGATATGGTGGGAGATGTAGTTGTTTGTTGGAGGGTTGTGGGTTGTGTGGTTTGTGGGTTTGATGATGATCCTCCAGCATCTTGACTCTATGTTGTTTGCTCTCGTGTGGTTCGTTGCCTTTTCTCCCCCTCATTACGATCCGGATCATCGGGATCGTCATGTCTTCTTTTGGTGCGGGAGCTTTCTTCTCGGCACCTTGTTTTGAGCGGGCGGCTCGGGTTCATCTATCAGCCTTTTGTAGAGACTCTCCTCAGCGGGGGTCCTGGTCTCTAAGGCTAGGAGTCGGGAAATGAGAATGTCATGAAGCTGGGTAATCGGGATGGTATAGGGGTTGATGAGTGAAGGTGATGAAGTTGGAGTGGTGGGGGTGGGTTGGGTAGGGGTGTGTTTGGTGGTGGTAAGAGGTGGTGAGGAGACGGGAGTGGTTTGAGCTTCTGACGGAGCGGCCTCGGAGACCGGTGCTTTCCTGGTATCCCTTCGGGAGGTCTCAATGGCCTGGAGCAGTCTGTCCATCAGGCGATCTTCGAGAGAAGAAATGGCTGTGGAGAGTGCTTCTTGTAAGAGTTGCTCCGTCACAATCATCGGTGGAGTGGGGCCAGGGAGGCGCTCCACTGTCACAACATCGGAAAAGGTTTCTGATGTGCCGCCTTGAACAGGTCTTGAGATTCCGGAACGTCCGGGGACATCCGTTAACAACCCTGAAGTCACCACTTCAATAGGTTGGCCTATTGTTTGCTCCGAAGATACCGAGGGTCCAATAGGGCTTCCATCCAATCCTTGAGATGATACGGTAGGTATCACCTCTATGGGTGTTGAGACAGATTCTGGTTGAATCTGTACGGTTGGCTGATCAGTTGGTGGTGGAGGAGTTGTCACCGAAGCCGGTAGTACTAAAGAGACACAGACGGGGCCGACATTTGCTGTTGGCGAGAGCCCCTTCTTTGAAGTTTGTATTCTTCATCCGAATCTGTGGCCTCAGGAGATACATCGTGAGGAACACCTTCGGGCTCGACAGTCGGTGTCTCTGTCGCCTGAGTCGTGGCTTCGGGCTCGGTTATTGCCACCAGAGATTCCCTTTGAGACGGCGCCGGAGCTTGATCCAAGGTTCGTACCATCTCCTCCGTGATGGAGTTATTTTGACAGTAGTCTTGGTAGGCCTCGTCCGTTGGATCAGCTAATCTGACCAGCTCCAATTGGATCAGCATCGGTTGGAGCGCTAGGTCGGCTGCCTTCGGGTTGTGAAAGAAGCTAAGGTGAGGTGGAATGTATCCTCTAACCGGTGGTAGTCTCGGGATCTCTGGATGAACGTCCATAAAGTGTGAGATCAGCACCGGGAACCACCGTACGTATGGGAGGTACTTGGCCTTCCACTTGGTCTCCCTTTGACGTATCTGGTCCGCTAGATCATTCCGTATCAGCTGGGCCACGTCGTATTTCTTTGAGAAAACCACTCCATGGAATATGCGAAAGATATTCCCGTTCGCTTTATCGAAGCCGGAATGTTTTGGGGAGAGGGATTTATTGATTATGTCGAACAAGGTCCTCCATGGATGTGGGATCCCGCTGTTTTGAAAATTCGCTAGTTTGGTCAGCGGGGGTTTGTATCCCATCCGGAGCATATCTTCCACGATCTCCGCATCCGTTGTAAGTTGATCATAGTTGTCGTGGAGTGGGAGATCGAGCACCATGGCCATCAGATTTTTGGTCAGGGCGACATGTCTTGTATTGATCTTCGTCATGTATTCCACGCTATCGCCGTTGACAAGACTCTGCATACTTCCGCAGAATTGCTGGAGATAGACCATTGGTACGGTTGATGTCATGGTTAAAGCTGGCCATAGAGGGTGTCCTTCGAGGATGGAAATGATGACTTCATCCGGACACCGAAATGTAGCAAGGTCCAACTGGTAGTTGTTGTCGTGGACTGGCATGTAACTTCCAGAAGGGTAGATGTTTGGGTAGTTTGGAGTTGCCATTTCTGTAATGAATGAAATAAACTTCATTAAATAAAATTTTCATATACGAATTGATCGAATTAAATGTGCACTTAGAGTTCAAAATTTTCAGCGTGTTTTTATTCGATCTTTAAGTTTTGCAATCGAATAAAAAATTTATCGAATAAGTCAAGATTTTCGCAGATGACTTTTACGATCGAATAAAATGTTGCCGAAAACAAGAGTTTTTCACCGCGTAGTTTTGCGGTCGAAAAAATGTATACCGACTTAAAGTTTTCGCCGCTTATTTTTGCGATCGAATAACATCTAATCAAAAACTAAAGTTTTCGCCGCGAAGTTTTTCGATCAAATAAAAAATATATCGAAAACATAAAGTTTTCGCAGCTGAGTTTTGCGATCGAATAAAACATAACGAAAACTAAAGTTCTTCGACGACACTGTTTGCGATAAGAACTTTTTCGATCGAAAAATTTTGAAATCAAACAATAAACGCTTAAAACGCAAATGTCGATTTCTGGGTAAATCATGAGTTAATCTGGACTCGAAACGATCAGAAATCAGTTGATCCAAACATCATAATTTTAAATCGTGCGTTTTTTAACGAAAAATGATCTGAAACGGGTTTCTACGTTCGAAATTCGGCGAGTTTGACAGAAATTTATTGAAGAATGAGTAATTTTGAAGAAATCGCTGAAGAGAGTTTTGGAAGGCGAAAAGTTTTTCGATTGAGAGAAGTTGTGAGTGAGTTTTTCGATCGAAAAAGTTATATTAATACTTTTCGATCAGGTAAGGTAAAAAAATATTTTGGGCCGAAAAATATTTTGGGCTTTTGTTAAAATTCAGGTATGATTAAACTAAAATTTAATCTTTTATGGATGAACCAAAAAATAAATTGCATAATACCCCCTGTATTTCTGAAATAAATGCTATTATCTCCCAATGTTGATGAAATTCAATACTTGACTCCTCGAATGAGCTCGAAATATTATGTGATACATAAAAAAATATTAGAAGTCGTGTTTTGCAACTAAATCTTATAGGAGATAAGAACAAATTCTCATGTAAATCTCCCCTCAACAAATGCACGTTTTAACTTTTCGGCATTTTAGCACATACTTAACACAATTTTGCATGTGATAATTTATGTTAGGTCCTTATCTATCAACTAACGATCAATCAAAGTATGAATTCTAAATATTTGAATGATAAATCTTACAAATTACCTTCGGTCAAATATCTTCTTTGAAAATCTTGAGAGAGAGTGTTTTTCAATTGCTTTTTCTCTCTCTTAGAATGTGAGGTCAATGCTTGTGATTTTTCCGAAAAATGAACTTCTGTTTATTTTCTCGATAGTGTACATTGTATTTATACCTATTTACATGGTATATTTACTATTTAGTCCTACACTATCAAAACTACTAATTACGCCCGTAATTACAAGGATAACAAAGCACAATTCTAATGTCTCTACAATCTCCCCGTTTGTGCTTGTCTTCGTTTCAGATCCATTTATCCTTGTCAGGCGTAGAATGATTTCCGTAATCCCAATGTTGTTTCGTAACGTCGAACAATATTCCTCAGCTCCAACCTCTCATTAATATCATACAGAAGCTCATTTAATAGTGGGGCCACTTCTACACCAAGATCCTCGAAGATTGTCTCTTCAGTGATCTCTCCCAAACTTTTCTGGATGTTCTTCCTCACTAGCTTCAACGTCCCGTCACAGAACTTGTGGATTTCTGACTTCATCATAGCTCTCGTCTTTTCTATGACTGGATTCGGATAAGTTATTGTAATACCCGTAAAATTAATACGGGAATAATGCGCAATTAGCGTGAAAATTATTCTGTAAGTTTCGGAAAATTATGAACTTAATTTTCGGACAAAGCGAATTTTCGGGAAATTGAACCGAAAATAAGAAAAATACTCTTTGAGTAAAATAAATAGATATGGGCCCAAATTAATTTAAAGTAGGCCCAATAAGAGATTTCCTTAAGAGAAAGGAAACGTAACTTTTCTTTTAAAAGGTTTATCTCAAAAGGTGATAAGGACAAACGAAAATATCAAACGAAAGAAAACAAACGAAGAAAAGCAGAGAAGAACTAAGCAATTTCGGCTAACTTGGAAGTGAGGTAGGTGGTTTTTAACCCCTACAAACTGTTTTTAAGTTTGATTTATTTAAGTTTAACGAATTTGGATGAAAGGTCATCCGAAATTATGAATTTCGGGAACTTTGAATGATTATGTGTTGTATTTGCTGTGTTGAGATGTTAAGTTTGAGCTCAATATATGAGTTCTGTGAATTCTTACATGTTTATGTGAAATCTGGAACGGATTCATGTGATGGAGTTCTGGAAAATATGAATTTCGATGAGATGAAGAAAGCTTCAGCTCAGAGAAATTCGCGGGTTGAAAAGAATTCGCGGGCCAAAAAGGTTCGTGAAGTGTGAGAGAGGAAAGAAAATCGCGGGCTGCGATAAAATTCGCGGGCCGAAAGATTTGTAAAGATGTGAGTGAGAAAAGAAGGTCGCGGGCCAAATTTTAAATTTCGCCAAATTTGAAAGGTTGAAATTCGGGCAGATTTTCGATAGTTCGCCGAAGTTTAGTTCGCGAATTATATTCGGGTCGCGAAAAGTTCTTCGCGGACTCAAATGGATTTTATTGTGTGAGTAAATGGGTTTTTCGCGGGTCAGAATTAATTTCGCGGGTCGACCACAGGGTGATTCCTGTGAGAGAAGTAGCGGGTCGGACTAAAGTTTCGCGGGTCAACTTGAATTTCGCGGGGTGATTCCTGTGAGTGAATTTCGGGTGACACGCGAACTAAATCAGACTTCGCAAATTCGATCAAATGACGCGCGAAATCCCAATTCGGGCAATACCGCTAACACTGTGAAGAGTCCCGAATTTTGACTCCAAATGTCGGGTTGACCATATGCTTTTAAAAAGTCTGAAGTTGACCGAACTTCACGATTCGACCAGTCTAATTATTTTTGGACTTTTGTCTTAAATTAGGCCCAAATATTCAAATAAAATTATTTTAAGTTCATTTTATCTTTAAATCAAAGTATATTCATACTTTGACTAGAATTTTCGGGTCAACCCTTATTTTAGAGTATTTTGGGGTATTATTTGTAAGAAATAATACGTGATATATGTGACGAATGTGATATGCATTTCACGACATGCATAAGAGAGGCGAAGGTACCGTAATGATACGGTGACACGATATTGTGTCGAATGTGAGAAGGGTAGAGTTGCCGATTTTGACAATCAGGTTCAGACTCGATTATGCACTTGGTGGGAGAGGGGGTTTGCGACACCCATCTACTCGGGATTGAGCCACCCGAGGTGTAAACCACCGGATATTATTTGGCTCAGGGACGGCAGACAGATGTGAGATTCCTGTCTACCCGAACTTGTGGTATAACATTCGGGGAAAAAGCCGTCGGGTTGAGATTGTGTGCGGAAGGAGCGACCCGGCGCGGCCGGTGTGGGCTACCGCATGGTTGATGGTGTACTTTGCCATTGCGCGCGTGGGTGCCGAGTCTGACCTAGGGCCCTGTTGAGAATTGAGAATTGATAGATGAGATTTGTCGAGTGTGCATTATATTATATTGTGAGGAACCGGGATTGGGTGGAGTGCACGCACGTATTGCATGTTATGTAATCACCTACTGGGCAATAGCTCAGGGTTCTATCCTATTTTTGTTTGTAGGTAAGAATGAACCCGACACCGACTAGTGTCAGGGTTGAGATTCATGGCGAGCTGGCGGCGGTGACTCCACGGACTTTTGAGGGTGGCGCAGTACATGGGACGCGACCTGTGGAGTGGCATAGTGTTTGATATTGGGTTTGAAATTTTGGGGCTTCGGCCCAAAAGTATTAATAGTAGATATTTTTGTAAACCCGATATAATACTATGTAGGTTATTTAAATTAAAAAAAAGAAAATTTTATCGGGTCTTCCGCGTGTTCTGTTGCGGGAAAATCCGCCAATTAACTTAATTAGGAAGTAGGGTCGCCACAGTTATGGCGAGGCCAGGTTTCTGGAATATGTAGTTCTCGGGAAAATCGGTTAGTTGGAAGCCCTTCTTGAGCGGAGACTCCATGCTGACTTTCTTCATATTGTTCTCTATAGCAATTTCTAAGTGTTAAAGTTTATTTGCGAAAGAGTTGGAGAAAAAGTTGTAAAGTTTACTAAGTCTCGTAAGCATATTTTTATTCGATCTGGAATTTTTTCGAATGGTAATTTTTGCGATCGAAAATTTTCTAAGTCTTGGAGAAAAACTTGAAAAATTTTCTATGTCTTTTCAGCATGTTTTTATTCGAGTGACAATTTATTCGATCGTTAAATTTTGCGATCGAATAAAAATGTGTCAAATAACTCAAGTTTTTCGCCGATGACTTATACGATCGACTAAAAGGTTATCGAAAAAATAGTTTTTCGCTGAGTAATTTTGCGATCGAATAAAAAGTAGTCGAAAAACATAACTTTTTCGCCGCATAGTTTTGCGATCGAATAAAAGAATATCGAAAAATTAAGTTTTCGGCGCTTATTTTTACGATCGAATAAAATGTTATCGAAAACAATTGTTTTTTGCTGAGTAATTTTGCGATCGAATAAAAAGTAGTCGAAAAACATAACTTTTTCGCCGCGTAGTTTTGCGATCGAATAAAAGAATATCGAAAAATTAAGTTTTCGACGCTTATTTTTACGATCGAATAAAATGTTATCGAAAACAATAGTTTTTCGCTGAGTAATTTTGCGATCAAATAAAAAGTAGTCGAAAAACTTAAGTTTTTCGCCGCGTAGTTTTGCGATCGAATAAAATGTTATAGAAAACAATAGTTTTTCGCTGAGTAATTTTGCGATCGAATAAAAAGTAGTCGAAAAACTTAAGTTTTTCGCCGCGTAGTTTTGCGATCGAATAAAAGAATATTGAAAAATTAAGTTTTGGCAGCTTATTTTTGCGATCGAATAAAATGTTATCGAAAACAATAGTTTTTCGCTGAGTAATTTTTCGATCGAATAAAAAGTTGTCGAAAAACTCAAATTTTTCGCCCCGTAGTTTTGCGATCGAATAAAACTTAACGAAAACAAAAGTTTTTCGATGACACTGTTTGCGATGAGTTAATTTTGCTTCGGAACGTTCAGAAAACAGTTGCGAATCCAAATATTATGATTTTCACCCAAACAGTCGAGTTTAAACACGTTGATTTAAGATTTTAAAATCGTTTTTAGTCGAAAAAGTATCAAAATGACATTTCTGCCAATATTTTTTAGAAACTGTTTGTGGCGACCCTACTTCCTAATTAAGTTAATTGGCGGATTTCCCCGCAACAGAACACGCGGAAGACCCGATAAAATTTTCTTTTTTTTTTTTTTTTTTTTTTTATTTAAATAACCTACATAGTATTATATCGGGTTTACAAAAATATCTACTATTAATACTTTGGGCCGAAGCCCCAAAATTTCAAACCCAATATCAAACACTATGCCACTCCACAGGTCGCGTCCCATGTACTGCGCCACCCTCAAAAGTCCGTGGAGTCACCGCCGCCAGCTCGCCATGAATCTCAACCCTGACACTAGTCGGTGTCGGGTTCATTCTTACCTACAAACAAAAATAGGATAGAACCCTGAGCTATTGCCCAGTAGGTGATTACATAACATGCAATACGTGCGTGCACTCCACCCAATCCCGGTTCCTCACAATATAATATAATGCACACTCGACAAATCTCATCTATCAATTCTCAATTCTCAACAGGGCCCTAGGTCAGACTCGGCACCCACGCGCGCAATGGCAAAGTACACCATCAACCATGCGGTAGCCCACACCGGCCGCGCCGGGTCGCTCCTTCCGCACACAATCTCAACCCGACGGCTTTTTCCCCGAATGTTATACCACAAGTTCGGGTAGACAGGAATCTCACATCTGTCTGCCGTCCCTGAGCCAAATAATATCCGGTGGTTTACACCTCGGGTGGCTCAATCCCGAGTAGATGGGTGTCGCAAACCCCCTCTCCCACCAAGTGCATAATCGAGTCTGAACCTGACTGCCAAAATCGGCAACTCTACCCTTCTCACATTCGACACAATATCGTGTCACCGTATCATTACGGTACCTTCACCTCTCTTATGCATGTCGTGAAATGCATATCACATTCGTCACATATATCACGTATTATTTCTTACAAATAATACCCCAAAATACTCTCGTATCTTAAAATAAGGGTTGACCCGAAAATTCTAGTCAAAGTATGAATATACTTTGATTTAAAGATAAAATGAACTTAAAATAATTTTATTTGAATATTTGGGCCTAATTTAAGACAAAAGTCCAAAAATAATTAGACTGGTCGAATCGTGAAGTTCGGTCAACTTCAGACTTTTTTTTTTTTTAAAAGCATATGGTCAACCCGACATTTGGAGTCAAAATTCGGGACTCTTCACAGTGTTAGCGGTATTGCCCGAATTTGGATTTCGCGCGTCATTTGATCGAATTTGCGAAGTCTGATTTAGTTCGCGTGTCACCCGAAATTCACTCACAGGAATCACCCCGCGAAATTCAAGTTGACCCGCGAAACTTTAGTCCGACCCGCTACTTCTCTCACAGGAATCACCCTGTGGTCGACCCGCGAAATTAATTCTGACCCGCGAAAAACCCATTTACTCACACAATAAAATCCATTTGAGTCCGCGAAGAACTTTTCGCGACCCGAATATAATTCGCGAACTAAACTTCGGCGAACTATCGAAAATCTGCCCGAATTTCAACCTTTCAAATTTGGCGAAATTTAAAATTTGGCCCGCGACCTTCTTTTCTCACTCACATCTTTACAAATCTTTCGGCCCGCGAATTTTATCGCAGCCCGCGATTTTCTTTCCTCTCTCACACTTCACGAACCTTTTTGGCCCGCGAATTCTTTTCAACCCGCGAATTTCTCATGAGCTGAAACTTTCTTCATCTCATCGAAATTCATATTTTCCAGAACTTCATCACATGAATCCGTTCCAGATTTCACATAAACATGTAAGAATTCACAGAACTCATATATTGAGCTCAAACTTAACATCTCAACACAGCAAATACAACACATAATCATTCAAAGCTCCCGAAATTCATGAATTCGGATGACCTTTCATCCAAATTCGTTAAACTAAATAAATCAAACTTAAAAACAGTTTGTAGGGGTTAAAAACCACCTACCTCACTTCCAAGTTAGCCGAAATTGCTTAGTTCTTCTCTGCTTTTCTTCGTTTGTTTTCTTTCGTTTGATATTTTCGTTTGTCCTTATCACCTTTTGAGATAAACCTTTAAAAGGAAAGTTACGTTTCCTTTCTCTTAAGGAAATCTCTTATTGGGCCTACTTTAAATTAATTTGGGCCCATATCTATTTATTTTACTCAAAGAGTATTTTTCTTATTTTCGGTTCAATTTCCCGAAAATTCGCTTTGTCCGAAAATTAACTTCATAATTTTCCGAAATTACAGAATAATTTTCACGCTAATTGCGCATTATTCCCGTATTAATTTTACGGGTATTACATCCTCCCCCCCTAAAAGAAATTTCGTCCCCGAAATTTAAGTTGTCTGAAACAACTCAGGGTATTTCTCTCTCATTTCGTCTTCTCGCTCCCAAGTGGCTTCTTCCAATATCTGGTTTCGCCATAAGACCTTCACGAGGGGAATATTCTTATTTCGTAATTGCTTCACCTCATACATTAGAATCTCTACCGGCTTTTCTTCGTAACTCAAGTCCGGCTTCAATTGTTGGTGAAGTCTTTTGTCTCTTAGCACATGATACGGGTCCAACACATACTTTCGCAGTGTAGACACGTGGAATACGTCATGGACTTGTGCTAACGACGTCGGTAATTCTAGCTGATATGCTACTTCACCGACTCTTTTCAAAATTTTGAAAGGTCCTATATATCTCGGACTCAACTTTCCTTTTTGTCCGAACCGTTTGACACCCTTCATAGGTGATACTTTCAAAAATACTTTATCACCTTCTTCAAATTCTAACGACCTTCGCCTCTTGTCTGCATAACTCTTCTGGCGACTTTGGGCCGTTTGCATTTTCTCCCGAATTTTCTTAACAACTTCAGTCATTTCGCGTACCATCTCGGGACCTAATAGCGCCTTCTCGCCGATTTCATCCCAATGAACTGGGGATCGACATTTACGTCCGTATAAGGCTTCGTAAGGCGCCATTCCGATCATTGCTTGATAGCTGTTGTTATATGAAAATTCTATTAACGGGAGATATTTACTCCAACTCCCTTGAAAATCCAAGACACATGCTCTCAACATGTCTTCGAGTGTCTGGATCGTCCTTTCCGATTGTCCGTCAGTCTGGGGATGATAAGCTGAACTAAATGATAATTTAGTTCCCAGAGCTTTCTGTAAGCTTTTCCAGAACTGGGACAGAAATCTTGAATCTCGATCTGATATGATCGATATCGGAATTCCATGGAGTCTCACTATCTCTTGAATGTAGAGTTCAGCGAACTTCTCCATGGGATAGGTCTGGTGAATAGGCAAGAAATGGGCGGACTTAGTCAGTCTGTCAACAATCACCCAAATTGCATCATAACCTTTCACCGTTCTTGGCAACCCGACGACAAAATCCATTGTTATATGGTCCCACTTCCACTCGGGAATCGTCAAAGGTTGTAACATTCCTGCCGGTCTTTGATGTTCTGCTTTGATCTGCTGACAAGTCAGGCATCTATGTACAAATGCAGCAACATCCTTTTTCATTCCCGGCCACCAATAATTTAGTCGCAAATCACGATACATTTTCGTTGCACCGGGATGCACCGAATATATTGTCGTATGTGCCTCCGTCATTAAAGTTCGACGAATCTCTTCATCTTCCGGCACATATAAGCGACTTTTAAATCGTAAACTCCCGTCTTCTCGGAATTCAAATTCCGATGAGACTTCTTTATCTTGTTCTCTTTGTTTCTTCAAGTACAACTCATCTTTCTTTTGTACTTCAATGATTCGGTCTAATAGTGTTGGCTTAAGTGTCAACACTGCCAACTTTTCTTCAATCTCTCCGAAATTGATTACTTCAACTCCGAATTGGCGTAATTCAGTGTTTACAGTTTTGCGGCTCAATGCATCTGCGACTACGTTCGCTTTTCCTGGATGATAATTTATCACACAGTCGTAGTCTTTGACTAACTCGAGCCATCTTCTTTGCCTCATATTTAACTCCTTCTGGGTGAAGAAGTACTTCAAACTCTTGTGATCCGTGAAGATCTCGCATCTTTCTCCGTAAAGATAGTGTCGCCATGTTTTAAGAGCAAACACTACGGCTGCGAGTTCGAGATCATGAGTGGGGTAATTTTTCTCATATGGCTTTAATTGTCGGGAGGCATAAGCGATCACCTTCCCGTTTTGCATTAAAACACACCCCAACCCATATTTAGAGGCATCACTATAAACAGAAAAATTTCCAGTACCCGAAGGTATTGCTAACACTGGAGCAGTTGTTAGCCTTTTCTTTAATTCCTGGAAACTTTGCTCACATTCATCCGTCCATTTGAACGGAACATTTTTCTTTGTCAAATTGGTGAGCGTCGAGGCGATGCTGGAAAAGTCCTTAATGAACTTTCGATAATACCCAGCTAGCCCGAGAAAACTTCTTATCTCCGTGGGAGTGGTTGGTCTTGGCCAATTTTCTATAGCTTCTATCTTGCTGGGATCTACTGAAATTCCGCTTCCCGAAATAACATGCCCCAGAAAGATTACTCGATCCAACCAAAATTCGCACTTTTTAAATTTGGCGAATAATTGTTTCTCCCGAAGAATTCCTAGGACCGCTCTCAAATGTTCCTCATGTTCTTCTTTTGTCTTGGAATAAATGAGAATATCGTCGATAAAGACGATAACACATCGGTCCAGCAATTTTTTGAATACTCGGTTCATCAAATCCATGAAGGCTGCCGGAGCATTCGTCAATCCGAAAGGCATGACCAAAAATTCATAGTGGCCGTACCTCGTACTGAATGCGGTTTTTGGAATGTCCGCTTCCCGGATCTTCAGCTGATGATAACCGGAGCGCAGGTCGATCTTAGAAAATACTGTTGCTCCTTGGAGTTGATCGAATAAATCGTCAATCCTTGGCAATGGGTATTTATTCTTAATCGTGATCTTGTTGAGTTCACGATAATCGATACACATTCTCATCGACCCGTCCTTTTTCTTCACAAATAAAACCGGGGCTCCCCATGGTGAGAAACTGGGTTGAATAAAACCCTTCTGCAACAAATCTTCCAATTGCTCCTTCAATTCTCGTAATTCGTTCGGTGCTAACCGATACGGGGATTTAGAGATCGGGGCAGCTCCAGGTACAAGATCGATTGCAAATTTAATCTCCCGATCTGGGGGTAATCCCGGAAGATCCTCGGGAAATACATCGGAATATTCGTTCACTATCGGAACCTCCTCAAGTTTAAGCTGGGAAGATTCCTCAGCATTCACCGCAAAAACTAGGAACGATTCGCAACCCGTATTTACGAGTCGCTGAGCTTTTAAAGCAGAAATCCGAGGGATTGAGTTTCTATTCTTTCTTCCCGAAAATTCAAACTCCTCTCCCTCTGGCGATCGAAACCTAACTACCCTTTTTGAACAATCAATAATGGCTCCGTATTTCGAAAGCCAATCCATCCCGAATATAATATCGTAATCATTCATCGGGATTACTATTAGGTTCACATCTAACTCTCTACCCTCAATTCTTACGGGACATTTCTCAACCACCAAATTTGATCGAGTTGGATCCCCATGTGGTAAAGATACCACGAAATCACATAATCATATCAAAGTATTACACTTAACTTACAGGCGAGGCTGGTTCTCCCGGCTTTTGAGTGGCAGTACATGGACAGTCTTCAGAATCTAAAGCCTAAGCTCTGATACCACCTGTGGCGACCCTACTTCCTAATTAAGTTAATTGGCGGATTTCCCCGCAACAGAACACGCGGAAGACCCGATAAAATTTTCTTTTTTTTTTTTTTTTTTTATTTAAATAACCTACATAGTATTATATCGGGTTTACAAAAATATCTACTATTAATACTTTGGGCCGAAGCCCCAAAATTTCAAACCCAATATCAAACACTATGCCACTCCACAGGTCGCGTCCCATGTACTGCGCCACCCTCAAAAGTCCGTGGAGTCACCGCCGCCAGCTCGCCATGAATCTCAACCCTGACACTAGTCGGTGTCGGGTTCATTCTTACCTACAAACAAAAATAGGATAGAACCCTGAGCTATTGCCCAGTAGGTGATTACATAACATGCAATACGTGCGTGCACTCCACCCAATCCCGGTTCCTCACAATATAATATAATGCACACTCGACAAATCTCATCTATCAATTCTCAATTCTCAACAGGGCCCTAGGTCAGACTCGGCACCCACGCGCGCAATGGCAAAGTACACCATCAACCATGCGGTAGCCCACACCGGCCGCGCCGGGTCGCTCCTTCCGCACACAATCTCAACCCGACGGCTTTTTCCCCGAATGTTATACCACAAGTTCGGGTAGACAGGAATCTCACATCTGTCTGCCGTCCCTGAGCCAAATAATATCCGGTGGTTTACACCTCGGGTGGCTCAATCCCGAGTAGATGGGTGTCGCAAACCCCCTCTCCCACCAAGTGCATAATCGAGTCTGAACCTGACTGCCAAAATCGGCAACTCTACCCTTCTCACATTCGACACAATATCGTGTCCGTATCATTACGGTACCTTCACCTCTCTTATGCATGTCGTGAAATGCATATCACATTCGTCACATATATCACGTATTATTTCTTACAAATAATACCCCAAAATACTCTCGTATCTTAAAATAAGGGTTGACCCGAAAATTCTAGTCAAAGTATGAATATACTTTGATTTAAAGATAAAATGAACTTAAAATAATTTTATTTGAATATTTGGGCCTAATTTAAGACAAAAGTCCAAAAATAATTAGACTGGTCGAATCGTGAAGTTCGGTCAACTTCAGACTTTTTTTTTTTTTTAAAAGCATATGGTCAACCCGACATTTGGAGTCAAAATTCGGGACTCTTCACAGTGTTAGCGGTATTGCCCGAATTTGGATTTCGCGCGTCATTTGATCGAATTTGCGAAGTCTGATTTAGTTCGCGTGTCACCCGAAATTCACTCACAGGAATCACCCCGCGAAATTCAAGTTGACCCGCGAAACTTTAGTCCGACCCGCTACTTCTCTCACAGGAATCACCCTGTGGTCGACCCGCGAAATTAATTCTGACCCGCGAAAAACCCATTTACTCACACAATAAAATCCATTTGAGTCCGCGAAGAACTTTTCGCGACCCGAATATAATTCGCGAACTAAACTTCGGCGAACTATCGAAAATCTGCCCGAATTTCAACCTTTCAAATTTGGCGAAATTTAAAATTTGGCCCGCGACCTTCTTTTCTCACTCACATCTTTACAATCTTTCGGCCCGCGAATTTTATCGCAGCCCGCGATTTTCTTTCCTCTCTCACACTTCACGAACCTTTTTGGCCCGCGAATTCTTTTCAACCCGCGAATTTCTCATGAGCTGAAACTTTCTTCATCTCATCGAAATTCATATTTTCCAGAACTTCATCACATGAATCCGTTCCAGATTTCACATAAACATGTAAGAATTCACAGAACTCATATATTGAGCTCAAACTTAACATCTCAACACAGCAAATACAACACATAATCATTCAAAGCTCCCGAAATTCATGAATTCGGATGACCTTTCATCCAAATTCGTTAAACTAAATAAATCAAACTTAAAAACAGTTTGTGGGGTTAAAAACCACCTACCTCACTTCCAAGTTAGCCGAAATTGCTTAGTTCTTCTCTGCTTTTCTTCGTTTGTTTTCTTTCGTTTGATATTTTCGTTTGTCCTTATCACCTTTTGAGATAAACCTTTAAAAGGAAAGTTACGTTTCCTTTCTCTTAAGGAAATCTCTTATTGGGCCTACTTTAAATTAATTTGGGCCCATATCTATTTATTTTACTCAAAGAGTATTTTTCTTATTTTCGGTTCAATTTCCCGAAAATTCGCTTTGTCCGAAAATTAACTTCATAATTTTCCGAAAATTACAGAATAATTTTCACGCTAATTGCGCATTATTCCCGTATTAATTTTACGGGTGTTACACTGTTTGCGAATCATTTCTTTTTGACCGGAAAGGGATTCGAAACGTGTTTCTACCTTCGAAATAGGCTACTTATATGAAAATTATCTGAAGATTGAGAGGTTTTGTTGAAATCGCCGATGTGAGTTCGAAGTTGGTTTTTGGAAGTCGCCTTTTATCAATTCTGAATCAATGCATTTAAAATGTGCGATCAATATTTTTATAATAAAAAATTTCTTTTGGGGTTAGATTGGAATTTTAAACATTATCACGTAAAAAATTTCTCATGACATATAAAATAATAATTTGTTCTCAAATCATGTAACTAAACTAATATTTTATGATCTTAGTATGAATCATTTTGACAACTCTCGCAAGTTCGCTCATAGCACTCAATTAATTATTATCATGGAAATATTTAGTAGATATATCACTCATATCATCACAACAAAATTATATCAATTTTTTGTTATCGTAGCATATTTAATCAACTAACCAAGTGAAAGTTCATCATTTTGAATCAAAGGGACTTTAAAGGGATTAAACAAATTCTTCAATTCCAGGAGCCCTTTTTGAAATTCATTTCTGATCCTTTAGCTTTTCTTGCTCAAGATGAGTCTCGTCTTCTTTACAAAACTTTGAGAGATTATAACTTTTTTTGGGTCGAGACCGTGTTCCTTTCGAAGGTTCCACAATTATGGAATTCGAACCCAAGGCCGTGCTTCTCTTCCCGTTTTCTCTATCTATAAAATCTAGATTATCGTTGGAGAAGTTCACTTCGAGGTGCTTCTCTTCTAGGAGTATACGAGATTATCTAGGAGATTATGTGGCTTTTTGAGGCTCAAATTCTCACATATATGATGTGGCTTTTTGTCTAGTGAAACAAACTAGGCTCTTTGAATAAGAGAAAGTCACATGAATTTTTAGACAAAGTACTTAATCATATATCAAAGGAATATTTTTCTGAGTTTTTCAAAATAGACAAAATTATCGTAGAAGCACATAAAATTATTATTATTATTATTATTATTATTTATATACTATTTTATTTTATTTTTCTATGTAAAAAAATTTGGGATAGAGTCACGAAAGATAATAAAAAAATATCAAGAAGTATATAGAATATCACATAGAAGCATAATAGAGCATGTAAAACACAAGTAAGATTGAGATTCAACATGCCTAAGTTAACAATAAGGAATTGGAATCGTTTTCATCCAATACCTTAGTGAATAAGTCGGCAAGTTGAAGCTCTGTTTTTACAAAATACATATCTATAGTGCATTTTTCTACATGATCTTTTATAAAATGATAGCGAATATCCATGTGTTTCGTGCGTGAATGGTGAACGGGATTGCAAGTTATGGCAATAGCACTTTGAGAATCACTGTAAATGGGAATGTTATTAAATTCAAACCTGTAATCGCGTAGTTGTGTCCGCATCCATAGAACTTGCGAGCAACAGCTGGCAGCCGCAACGTACTCCGCCTCGGCCGTCGATGTTGACACGCAATTTTGTTTCTTTGAGGACCAACAGACCAACTTTTTGCCTAAAAATTGTGCTCCGCCAGTCGTGCTTTTTCTGTCCATTCGACAACCTGCATAATCAGCGCAAGTATAGCCAATTAATCTAAAATCAGTATCTTTAGGGTACCATCCTAAGTTGGGAGTTCCTTTGAGATAGCGTAGAATTCGCTTGATTGCATGCATGTGGGACTCCTTTGGGTCAGCTTGATAACGAGCATAGAGACACGTGGCGAACATGATGTCGGGTCGGCTGTACGTCAAGTACAGAAGAGATCCGATAATGCTCCGATAGGTTGTGATGTTGATTGCCTTGCCAAACGGATCCGCATCCAATTTGCAGTTTGTTGATATGGGAGTATTCATCGGTGTGCTTTTGTCTTGATTAAATCTCTTCAGAATATCTCGGATATATTTTGTTTCACTGATGAAGATTCCATCTTCGAGTTGCCTTACTCGTAGTCCAAGAAAGAATTGGAGTTCTCCCATTAAGCTCATCTCGAATTTGGTCTTCATGAGTTTACCAAATTTCTGACAGACGTTCATTCGTGGAGCCGAAGATGATGTCATCAACGTAAACTTGAACAATCATCAGATCTTTGCCTTGTCTTTTGATGAAGAGTGTCGTATCGATGGTGCCTCTTATGAAGTTGGACTTGACCAAAAATTCGCTTAGGACATCATACCAAGCACGAGGGGCTTGTTATAGTCCATAGAGAGCTTTGTTCAATTAATAGACATGATCGGGATGATTCTCATACACGAACCCGTCGGGTTGAGCCACGTAGAATTCTTCTTTTAACACACCATTGAGAAAGGCGGTTTAACATCCATTTGATAGACTTTGAAGTCTTTCTGAGCCGCATATGCTAGAAATATTCGAATTGCTTCGATACGTGCAACCGGAGCATACGTCTCGTCGTAGTCATTTCCTTCTTGTTGATTGTACCCTTTCGCTACGAGTCGTGCTTTATTCCTGATTACTTCACCGTTCTCGTTCTTCTTATTCTTGAAAACCCATTTAGTTCCAATTATTGTTTTGCCTTGCGGTCGAGGAACTAATGTCCAAACTCGTAGACGCTCGAATTGGTTGAGTTCATCTTGCATTGCGATTACCCAATCCGGGTCTTTAAGATCTTCGGCTACCTTAATTGGTTCGTTTTGGCTTAAGAAGCATGTGAATAAGCCGCTTTGTGTAGACGTCCTAGTGCGCACTCCACTTGAAGGATCACCGATGATTTAGATAATAGGATGTGCTCGAGTCCATTTGCGTTCATGAGGAATAACCGAAGTAGATCCTTCGTTGGTTTGTAGATCGAGACATCCTGAATTGATGGCTGATCATTCTTAGTTGGGAAATTCAATTTTGAGGTTGATTTGGAAGGAATTTCCTCATCTGCATTTGTAGGAGCTGCAGCACTAGTTGAAGATTCAGAATTAGGAGAATCCACATTTGTCGGAGTTTGAAGATTACGAGTCTCAATTTGAATTTCTTCCATTGAGAGAGAAGGAGCACTACATGGTATACAATGAGACGAAGCAGGCATTTGAGACTCGTTCCGATAAAAATGTTCAAATAGAATCTCTAAATCTTTTAGGTCAGCGGGAATTGCTTCTCTTGACTTTGAAGTAGAAGTTGTCGAAAGTTGTTGACTTTGTGCCAACACGCCTATAAGCTCGGGTTCTGAACTATTTTGTTCAGAAGCCGATTCGGTCACTTCTTGAAAAGTGACGTTGTAGCTTTCCAAGATAGTATGCTAAGACTTAATATAGACTCGGTATGCTTTAGAAGTGGATGAATATCCAACGAAGACGGCTTCAAATGCTTTAGGGTCGAACTTGCTTCGATACCCCCTATAGTTGGCCACAAAGCATTTACAGCCGAATAATTTGAAGAAAGAGATATTCAGAATCCTTTGATTTATTATCTCATACGACATTTTTTCAAAGCGTTTGTGAATAATCGTCCGATTTTGCGTAAAGCATGCGGTACTCACTACTTCAGCCCATAGAAAGTGAGGGAGACCGGAATGGATCAACATTGTTCTTGCAGCTTCAACTAGAGTCCGGTTCTTCCGTTCTACGACGCCTTTTTGTTGAGGGGTTTTATCGACTGAGAATTGTTGAATAATTCCGAGTGACTGATAGTAATTGCTGAGGCGTTGATTCTTAAATTCAGTTCCGTTATCAGTCCGGAATACTTGGATTTTCTTTTGCAGGAGATTCTGAGTCGTATTCACAAAGCTGATTATCAAGTCTCCGGTCTCATCTTTTGTCCGGAGATATCTTGTCCATGTGTAGCGAGAATAATCATCGACAATTACTAACACATATTTACGACCGTTGATACTTTGTGTACGCATTGGTCCACAGAGGTCCATGTGAATTAATTTTTAGGGTCGAGATGTAGAAGAAATTTGCTTGAGTTTGTGTGATGCTCGTTTCATTTTACCCATTTGACAAGCTGAACAATTATGCTCTTGATGTATGGAAATCGTTGGTAGTCCGTGTACCAACTTGTTGATAGAGAGTTTGTGAAGAGCTTTGAGGTTTAGACGAGACAAACGTTGATGCCATAAGTTGTTCCTCTTGATAGTTGTCTACGAGATGAGACAAACTGCTGTCGAAGGTCGAACTGTTGTCAGATTAATGGTGTAAAGATTAGATCTTCGAGATCCTGTTAGAAGTTCCTTATCCTGACTATTTAATATTCTGCACTGATCAGCCAGAAACACCACTTGAAATCCTTTGTCACAGAATTGTCCTATGCTGAACAGATTGTGTTTAAGACCTTGGACGTAAGAGACATCTTTAATCGTCAGATTTTGCAGTAGAATATCTCCAAAGCCAAGTATAGGAGCTGAGTCGTTGTTGCCAAATCTGACTTTTCCTTTGTAACGGTCTTGGTAGTTGCTCAACAGTTTTTGATTTCCAGTCATGTGTGTGGAGCAACCAGAATCTAAATACCACACATGATGGATCTGCATATAAATTTTAAAGAGACTTAGGTACTCACTTAGTTATGGATCCTCTCGGATTAGCATATTTGGTAGGTAAGATTTGCTCATTTTTTGTTCCTAAACCATTTATGCCTTTAGGTACCCAAACCAGCTTGGTATTAGTTGGTTTAAGTGGTACCTCCTTAGGCAATTTGGCCTTTTGGGCTTGCGTTGGCCTAGATGGTGTCTTGGGAACCCATTGAGGTTGAACCTTACATGAGTGGTTAATTTCAGCGTGGACAAATGTCTTATTAGTCTTAGTGCATGAAAAAATCTTTTCTTTAGCTAGTCACTTAAGGTGTTTATCTGAGTGTACTTTAACCGGATACCTTAAATGAGGACAAGAATGTATCGAGCTATAAGCCTTCGAGACTTATGATTTGCATTTGTCTTAGAATGATGGTTTAATTTTATAGAAGTAGAGCCGATTTCAGAATTTGTGCTTTCAAAATTAATAAGCTTTAACTCACATGTGGAAGCAACAATATTAAAAATTGAAACGAATGTCTTCTTACGAGTGTCCATAGTTTTTGATACAGAAGAAAATTTAAAAAATAAATCTTTTCTATAACTTTTCTTTTGAAATTCTATCCTAGGCACTCTTTCATTTGCATGCTTCACCTCTTTTTCTACTCAACATGTGGATGGAGTAGAAAAAGAGTTAGAAAAAATCTTTTTCCTTTTTGAAGTATTTAAGGACTCTTTTCCTTCCTTTACGGTTTTTAAAGAAGATTTATCTTCGTTTAAAATATTTTGTAAAATAATGGGAGGTGTTGTCTTAGATTTGATCATGTCCTTATTTAATGATTTTTCTTTTAAAGTAAAATCAGGACATGATTTTAAAATTGAGTAAGTTTTGAGATTATAAATCTCCAATAAAAGCTCATTGTTTTCACCTTTGAAATTGTTTCTTTCTTTTTCTAAGGAAGCGTTTAAGTCAGATATTTTCTTAATAATAGCATTTATATAACAGAAAGTAGAATTTTGAAAATGATCAATATTTTCTTCCTGAACATTAGGAAAATCTGGATATATTGAATTATAGTCACTAGACAGGTTAATTTCCCGTGTCTTGTAACTATTATTCAATTCGATGTAGTCAAAGGGGATATTAGTCCTATTAGTGACTTTTCGATTAGATTCTTCTAGGGCATTTATTTCAGAAGAGTTAGTAAAGGCCATTAGAGAAGTTAATCCTAATCCCATATACTTGATATCATATAATTGTTTGACATTGACCTTTTTTAAGTTACAGGGATTGTTAAAACCTAAGCCTTCTTTCGGATTATAAAATTCTATATCAAGAGGTTGATTTAGAAATATAGTCTGATCCGTTTGCCCCCCTTTTTGTAAGAAGATCGTCTAAAGTTTTAATCCTAGAGTAAAGCTTCTTACGTTCGTCAGGGATTTCCTTAAAATTATTTCTAGAAATTTCTAAATCTCTATGACAATCGCTAAGAGTCTTACTAAGGTCATTTTTTTTATCTCGTAGGTAACTATCCTAGATTCGAGACTAGTTATGGTTTCTTTAGCATTAGATAAGAGAATATCTAAGTGAATAGTTTTATCTAATTGCTTTAGAAAATTATTTTCACTACGGGCTAGTCTTTCTTCTAATTCCTTTTTGCTCTTCCGCTCATTCTTCATGTTAGAATACTTAATTTGTAGAGATTCTAACATGTTTAATAATGTAGAGCTAGGCATCGTTACCTCTTGTGATGATGTGGATGCTTTTTCTTCATCATCTGACCTCCTTGATGAATTATCGTTTGAGGTGTCGTGAAGGTACGCCATTAGAGCAAGATTTTCGTCTTCAGAATCTGTGGTATCTTCGAGCCATTGCTCTTGTTCCGCCATCAATGCTACTCCATCATCTTTTTGTTTAGTTAGTTGGAATTTTTGGAGTAGTAGTTGACATACTTTTTCTTGGGAAGTTTGCATTCTCTGGCGAAGTGCCCTATCTTACCACAATTATAGCACTTTTGTGGTTCTTTGGCGTTTTTAGATTCTGATGATTCGACCGATCTTTCCTTGTGCCTAGAGCTTGATGTCCGAAGTTTATTTGCCGAAGAGGAGGATTTTTTTTATAAAACTTTTTGCTCATCATCTTAGTAATAAGAGCCAATTGTTTCTTGATCTCAGACATGTCTGGCTCAGAGTCCGATTCGGAATCAGCTTCATCTTCTGAAGAACTTGGCAACTTGATGCTTTTATCCTTGCGAGATCGACTTGTTTTTCTTTCAGATACTAGAGCTATAGAATCTTCGATCTGCTTGCCCTTAAGTTCTTTTTGTATCTCGCTTATATCTTCTTCGTGTTGAGCGAGATTATCAAAGATGACGTGGATATCCATTTCGTCCAAATCCTTATTTTGACGGATTTGTGTGGATAATTTCTTCCACTCCGGTTGAAGAGAAGAGAGAAATCGGATGTTGCCCTCCATGTTAGTCTTGAAAATTTCTATCTTCCTCATCTCGTTGAGAAGAGTTAGATAACGTTGATAGAGTTCACAAACGTTTTCCTCTGACTTTGCTTTGAATGAGTCATATGCCGTGAGAATATTGGGTTTCTTGGCTTTGACTCCGACTTCGGTTCTTTCCATCATTTTGTGGAGTTTATCCCACATAGCTTTTGCACTAGATAGACTATCTATTTGCATATAGATGTCGTTTGGAATTCCTTGCATTAGGAAAGTTTTGGCTCCTAAATCCGCTTTTGCTCTTAATCGCTCCCCCTCGGTGTATTCCCTAGGAATTTTGAGTCTTTTAGCGGCGGAAATGGGAGGATTATTGGTGGCATCGCCTTCTTGGATGAGCCCAAAAGATATGACGTGGCTCAGCTGATTTGAAACAATCTAGCGGACCAGATGCGTCAGAGGGAGACAAAGTCGAAGTCCAGATCTCTTCCTTATGTAAGGTGGTTCCCGGTGCTGATCTCGCACTTCATGGAACTCCATCCAGAGATCCCGAGACTATCACCAATTGCGGAATACACTCCGCCAAGCCTTCGATTTTTTCACAACCTGAAAGCCGCCGATCTAGCATTCCAACCAATGCTGATCCCATTGGAGCTGCTCCGATTAGCTGATCCAACTGAAGAGGCATACCACGACTACTGCCAGAACAACTCTATCATGGAGGCGATGGTACGTGCCTTGGATCCAGCCCCGGCGCCTTCTCAAAGGGAATCCATGGTGACAACAACGGAGCCCGAAGTCACGACTCAAGCTTTACGATATACTCATCTCCCGCCTCCTCGCCTTAGAGACCAGATCTCCTGCTGAGGAGAGTCTCTACAAAAGGTTGATAGATGAACCAGAGCCGCCAACACAAACAATGTGCCGAGAAGAAAGCTCCAGCACCAAGCATAGACATTACGATCCCGCTGATCCGGATCGTCATGAGGGGGAGAAACGACAAAGAAACTACACGGAGCGGCCGTGGATTGAGTTAAGCACAGACAAAGACCCAAGAAGCTGGAGGATCGTCCTCACACTCAACAACCACACAATCTCAAACCTGCTAACAAACAACCACACCTCTCACCATATCCCAAACACTAACCCTCTCTCCTACAAATCCAAATCCGATCCCGACCTCAAACCTCCCCCAAGTCCAACCAGAAGCAGTTACCTACGATCCACATCTGATCGTAGATGACTACATCCTAAATGAGAAGTGGATGACACGATGGGAACCAGAGGAAGCTGCTCAAGCTCGACTCTCCAACGTCAGATACTTCATACAACAAGCTTCGGTGGACTTGGTGCTGCTTGAAGAAGAAGAACTTCAAGAAGGCGAGAACTACAGTTCCGCCCTCCCAGAGCTACCCGAAATCATAAGGCTTAGAGTCGACTCTCCTCCCCGTTTATCAAAAGGGACAGTTAGAGTCGAGACGCCATGGGAGAACGTCAGAATTGAAGTCTCGTTCATTGAAGACGTAAGAAAGCAGATTTGGAGGGCTCCAAACAAAATAAAGAAGCTCAATGAACTTAACCTAAGGGGCATCTCACACTGGGAAGATAGGAAGAAAATGGGGCATATCTTCATGCTCAACTATCTCGGACCCGATCGAAGTGACATTCCAGCTGATCAACTAAAGGAAAATTTCAAGAACATGCCACCGATTCTCCAACTTATCGGAGTCTCGCATACGATCGAAAGATACCCAACCCCTATCTACATCATTGAGCAAGCGGACAGCAACCGCACTCGAGAAGAGATAGATGAAAGCTATCTCCCATTCGTTCCACCGGATGAGGTCTACCAATTGTACCAGATGAACAAGAGAAAGTACAAGTGTAATACCCGTAAAATTAATACGGGAATAATGCGCAATTAGCGTGAAAATTATTCTGTAAGTTTCGGAAAATTATGAAGTTAATTTTCGGACAAAGCGAATTTTCGGGAAATTGAACCGAAAATAAGAAAAATACTCTTTGAGTAAAATAAATAGATATGGGCCCAAATTAATTTAAAGTAGGCCCAATAAGAGTTTTCCTTAAGAGAAAGGAAACGTAACTTTCCTTTTAAAGGTTTATCTCAAAAGGTGATAAGGACAAACGAAAATATCAAACGAAAGAAAACAAACGAAGAAAAGCAGAGAAGAACTAAGCAATTTCGGCTAACTTGGAAGTGAGGTAGGTGGTTTTTAACCCCTACAAACTGTTTTTAAGTTTGATTTATTTAGTTTAACGAATTTGGATGAAAGGTCATCCGAATTCATGAATTTCGGGAGCTTTGAATGATTATGTGTTGTATTTGCTGTGTTGAGATGTTAAGTTTGAGCTCAATATATGAGTTCTATGAATTCTTACATGTTTATGTGAAATCTGGAACGGATTCATGTGATGAAGTTCTGGAAAATATGAATTTCGATGAGATGAAGAAAGTTTCAGCTCATGAGAAATTCGCGGGTTGAAAAGAATTCGCGGGCCAAAAAGGTTCGTGAAGTGTGAGAGAGGAAAGAAAATCGCGAGCTGCGATAAAATTCGCGGGCCGAAAGATTTGTAAAGATGTGAGTGAGAAAAGAAGGTCGCGGGCCAAATTTTAAATTTCGCCAAATTTGAAAGGTTGAAATTCGGGCAGATTTTCGATAGTTCGCCGAAGTTTAGTTCGCGAATTATATTCGGGTCGCGAAAAGTTCTTCGCGGACTCAAATGGATTTTATTGTGTGAGTAAATGGTTTTTCGCGGGTCAGAATTAATTTCGCGGGTCGACCACAGGGTGATTCCTGTGAGAGAAGTAGCGGATCGGACTAAAGTTTCGCGGGTCAACTTGAATTTCGCGGGGTGATTCCTGTGAGTGAATTTCGGGTGACACGCGAACTAAATCAGACTTCGCAAATTCGATCAAATGACGCGCGAAATCCAAATTCGGGCAATACCGCTAACACTGTGAAGAGTCCCGAATTTTGACTCCAAATGTCGGGTTGACCATATGCTTTTAAAAAGTCTGAAGTTGACCGAACTTCACGATTCGACCAGTCTAATTATTTTTGGACTTTTGTCTTAAATTAGGCCCAAATATTCAAATAAAATTATTTTAAGTTCATTTTATCTTTAAATCAAAGTATATTCATACTTTGACTAGAATTTTCGGGTCAACCCTTATTTTAAGATACGAGAGTATTTTGGGGTATTATTTGTAAGAAATAATACGTGATATATGTGACGAATGTGATATGCATTTCACGACATGCATAAGAGAGGCGAAGGTACCGTAATGATACGGTGACACGATATTGTGTCGAATGTGAGAAGGGTAGAGTTGCCGATTTTGGCAGTCAGGTTCAGACTCGATTATGCACTTGGTGGGAGAGGGGGTTTGCGACACCCATCTACTCGGGATTGAGCCACCCGAGGTGTAAACCACCGGATATTATTTGGCTCAGGGACGGCAGACAGATGTGAGATTCCTGTCTACCCGAACTTGTGGTATAACATTCGGGGAAAAAGCCGTCGGGTTGAGATTGTGTGCGGAAGGAGCGACCCGGCGCGGCCGGTGTGGGCTACCGCATGATTGATGGTGTACTTTGCCATTGCGCGCGTGGGTGCCGAGTCTGACCTAGGGCCCTGTTGAGAATTGAGAATTGATAGATGAGATGTGTCGAGTGTGCATTATATTATATTGTGAGGAACCGGGATTGGGTGGAGTGCACGCACGTATTGCATGTTATGTAATCACCTACTGGGCAATAGCTCAGGTTCTATCCTATTTTTGTTTGTAGGTAAGAATGAACCCGACACCGACTAGTGTCAGGGTTGAGATTCATGGCGAGCTGGCGGCGGTGACTCCACGGACTTTTGAGGGTGGCGCAGTACATGGGACGCGACCTGTGGAGTGGCATAGTGTTTGATATTGGGTTTGAAATTTTGGGGCTTCGGCCCAAAGTATTAATAGTAGATATTTTTGTAAACCCGATATAATACTATGTAGGTTATTTAAATTAAAAAAAAAAAAAGAAAATTTTATCGGGTCTTCCGCGTGTTCTGTTGCGGGGAAATCCGCCAATTAACTTAATTAGGAAGTAGGGTCGCCGCAGGTGGTATCAGAGCTTAGGCTTTAGATTCTGAAGACTGTCCATGTACTGCCACTCAAAAGCTGGGAGAACCAGCCTCGCCTGTAAGTTAAGTGTAATACTTTGATATGATTATGTGATTTCGTGGTATCTTTACCACATGGGGATCCAACTCGATCAAATTTGGTGGTTGAGAAATGTCCCGTAAGAATTGAGGGTAGAGAGTTAGATGTGAACCTAATAGTAATCCCGATGAATGATTACGATATTATATTCGGGATGGATTGGCTTTCGAAATACGGAGCCATTATTGATTGTTCAAAAAGGGTAGTTAGGTTTCGATCGCCAGAGGGAGAGGAGTTTGAATTTTCGGGAAGAAAGAATAGAAACTCAATCCCTCGGATTTCTGCTTTAAAAGCTCAGCGACTCGTAAATACGGGTTGCGAATCGTTCCTAGTTTTTGCGGTGAATGCTGAGGAATCTTCCCAGCTTAAACTTGAGGAGGTTCCGATAGTGAACGAATATTCCGATGTATTTCCCGAGGATCTTCCGGGATTACCCCCAGATCGGGAGATTAAATTTGCAATCGATCTTGTACCTGGAGCTGCCCCGATCTCTAAATCCCCGTATCGGTTAGCACCGAACGAATTACGAGAATTGAAGGAGCAATTGGAAGATTTGTTGCAGAAGGGTTTTATTCAACCCAGTTTCTCACCATGGGAGCCCCGGTTTTATTTGTGAAGAAAAAGGACGGGTCGATGAGAATGTGTATCGATTATCGTGAACTCAACAAGATCACGATTAAGAATAAATACCCATTGCCAAGGATTGACGATTTATTCGATCAACTCCAAGGAGCAACAGTATTTTCTAAGATCGACCTGCGCTCCGGTTATCATCAGCTGAAGATCCGGGAAGCGGACATTCCAAAAACCGCATTCAGTACGAGGTACGGCCACTATGAATTTTTGGTCATGCCTTTCGGATTGACGAATGCTCCGGCAGCCTTCATGGATTTGATGAACCGAGTATTCAAAAATTGCTGGACCGATGTGTTATCGTCTTTATCGACGATATTCTCATTTATTCCAAGACAAAAGAAGAACATGAGGAACATTTGAGAGCGGTCCTAGGAATTCTTCGGGAGAAACAATTATTCGCCAAATTTAAAAAGTGCGAATTTTGGTTGGATCGAGTAATCTTTCTGGGGCATGTTATTTCGGGAAGCGGAATTTCAGTAGATCCCAGCAAGATAGAAGCTATAGAAAATTGGCCAAGACCAACCACTCCCACGGAGATAAGAAGTTTTCTCGGGCTAGCTGGGTATTATCGAAAGTTCATTAAGGACTTTTCCAGCATCGCCTCGACGCTCACCAATTTGACAAAGAAAAATGTTCCGTTCAAATGGACGGATGAATGTGAGCAAAGTTTCCAGGAATTAAAGAAAAGGCTAACAACTGCTCCAGTGTTAGCAATACCTTCGGGTACTGGAAATTTTTCTGTTTATAGTGATGCCTCTAAATATGGGTTGGGGTGTGTTTTAATGCAAAACGGGAAGGTGATCGCTTATGCCTCCCGACAATTAAAGCCATATGAGAAAAATTACCCCACTCATGATCTCGAACTCGCAGCCGTAGTGTTTGCTCTTAAAACATGGCGACACTATCTTTACGGAGAAAGATGCGAGATCTTCACGGATCACAAGAGTTTGAAGTACTTCTTCACCCAGAAGGAGTTAAATATGAGGCAAAGAAGATGGCTCGAGTTAGTCAAAGACTACGACTGTGTGATAAATTATCATCCAGGAAAAGCGAACGTAGTCGCAGATGCATTGAGCCGCAAAACTGTAAACAGTGAATTACGCCAATTCGGAGTTGAAGTAATCAATTTCGGAGAGATTGAAGAAAAGTTGGCAGTGTTACACTTAAGCCAACACTATTAGACCGAATCATTGAAGTACAAAAGAAAGATGAGTTGTACTTGAAGAAACAAAGAGAACAAGATAAAGAAGTCTCATCGGAATTTGAATTCCGAGAAGACGGGAGTTTACGATTTAAAAGTCGCTTATATGTGCCGGAAGATGAAGAGATTCGTCGAACTTTAATGACGGAGGCACATACGACAATATATTCGGTGCATCCCGGTGCAACGAAAATGTATCGTGATTTGCGACTAAATTATTGGTGGCCGGGAATGAAAAAGGATGTTGCTGCATTTGTACATAGATGCCTGACTTGTCAGCAGATCAAAGCAGAACATCAAAGACCGGCAGGAATGTTACAACCTTTGACGATTCCCGAGTGGAAGTGGGACCATATAACAATGGATTTTGTCGTCGGGTTGCCAAGAACGGTGAAAGGTTATGATGCAATTTGGGTGATTGTTGACAGACTGACTAAGTCCGCCCATTTCTTGCCTATTCACCAGACCTATCCCATGGAGAAGTTCGCTGAACTCTACATTCAAGAGATAGTGAGACTCCATGGAATTCCGATATCGATCATATCAGATCGAGATTCAAGATTTCTGTCCCAGTTCTGGAAAAGCTTACAGAAAGCTCTGGGAACTAAATTATCATTTAGTTCAGCTTATCATCCCCAGACTGACGGACAATCGGAAAGGACGATCCAGACACTCGAAGACATGTTGAGAGCATGTGTCTTGGATTTTCAAGGGAGTTGGAGTAAATATCTCCCGTTAATAGAATTTTCATATAACAACAGCTATCAAGCAATGATCGGAATGGCGCCTTACGAAGCCTTATACGGACGTAAATGTCGATCCCCAGTTCATTGGGATGAAATCGGCGAGAAGGCGCTATTAGGTCCCGAGATGGTACGCGAAATGACTGAAGTTGTTAAGAAAATTCGGGAAAAATGCAAACGGCCCAAAGTCGCCAGAAGAGTTATGCAGACAAGAGACGAAGGTCGTTAGAATTTGAAGAAGGTGATAAAGTATTTTTGAAAGTATCACCTATGAAGGGTGTCAAACGGTTCGGACAAAAAGGAAAGTTGAGTCCGAGATATATAGGACCTTTCAAAATTTTGAAAAGAGTCGGTGAAGTAGCATATCAGCTAGAATTACCGACGCCGTTAGCACAAGTCCATGACGTATTCCACGTGTCTACACTGCGAAAGTATGTGTTGGACCCGTATCATGTGCTAAGAGACAAAAGACTTCACCAACAATTGAAGCCGGACTTGAGTTACGAAGAAAAGCCGGTAGAGATTCTAATGTATGAGGTGAAGCAATTACGAAATAAGAATATTCCCCTCGTGAAGGTCTTATGGCGAAACCAGATATTGGAAGAAGCCACTTGGGAGCGAGAAGACGAAATGAGAGAGAAATACCCTGAGTTGTTTCAGACAACTTAAATTTCGGGGACGAAATTTCTTTTAAGGGGGGGAGAATGTAATACCCGTAAAATTAATACGGGAATAATGCGCAATTAGCGTGAAAATTATTCTGTAAGTTTCGGAAAATTATGAAGTTAATTTTCGGACAAAGCGAATTTTCGGAAATTGAACCGAAAATAAGAAAAATACTCTTTGAGTAAAATAAATAGATATGGGCCCAAATTAATTTAAAGTAGGCCCAATAAGAGATTTCCTTAAGATAAAGGAAACGTAACTTTCCTTTTAAAGGTTTATCTCAAAAGGTGATAAGGACAAACGAAAATATCAAACGAAAGAAAACAAACGAAGAAAAGCAGAGAAGAACTAAGCAATTTCGGCTAACTTGGAAGTGAGGTAGGTGGTTTTTAACCCCTACAAACTGTTTTTAAGTTTGATTTATTTAGTTTAACGAATTTGGATGAAAGGTCATCCGAATTCATGAATTTCGGGAGCTTTGAATGATTATGTGTTGTATTTGCTGTGTTGAGATGTTAAGTTTGAGCTCAATATATGAGTTCTATGAATTCTTACATGTTTATGTGAAATCTGGAACGGATTCATGTGATGAAGTTCTGGAAAATATGAATTTCGATGAGATGAAGAAAGTTTCAGCTCATGAGAAATTCGCGGGTTGAAAAGAATTCGCGGGCCAAAAAGGTTCGTGAAGTGTGAGAGAGGAAAGAAAATCGCGGCTGCGATAAAATTCGCGGGCCGAAAGATTTGTAAAGATGTGAGTGAGAAAAGAAGGTCGCGGGCCAAATTTTAAATTTCGCCAAATTTGAAAGGTTGAAATTCGGGCAGATTTTCGATAGTTCGCCGAAGTTTAGTTCGCGAATTATATTCGGGTCGCGAAAAGTTCTTCGCGGACTCAAATGGATTTTATTGTGTGAGTAAATGGTTTTTCGCGGGTCAGAATTAATTTCGCGGGTCGACCACAGGGTGATTCCTGTGAGAGAAGTAGCGGATCGGACTAAAGTTTCGCGGGTCAACTTGAATTTCGCGGGGTGATTCCTGTGAGTGAATTTCGGGTGACACGCGAACTAAATCAGACTTCGCAAATTCGATCAAATGACGCGCGAAATCCAAATTCGGGCAATACCGCTAACACTGTGAAGAGTCCCGAATTTTGACTCCAAATGTCGGGTTGACCATATGCTTTTAAAAAGTCTGAAGTTGACCGAACTTCACGATTCGACCAGTCTAATTATTTTTGGACTTTTGTCTTAAATTAGGCCCAAATATTCAAATAAAATTATTTTAAGTTCATTTTATCTTTAAATCAAAGTATATTCATACTTTGACTAGAATTTTCGGGTCAACCCTTATTTTAAGATACGAGAGTATTTTGGGGTATTATTTGTAAGAAATAATACGTGATATATGTGACGAATGTGATATGCATTTCACGACATGCATAAGAGAGGCGAAGGTACCGTAATGATACGGTGACACGATATTGTGTCGAATGTGAGAAGGGTAGAGTTGCCGATTTTGGCAGTCAGGTTCAGACTCGATTATGCACTTGGTGGGAGAGGGGGTTTGCGACACCCATCTACTCGGGATTGAGCCACCCGAGGTGTAAACCACCGGATATTATTTGGCTCAGGGACGGCAGACAGATGTGAGATTCCTGTCTACCCGAACTTGTGGTATAACATTCGGGGAAAAAGCCGTCGGGTTGAGATTGTGTGCGGAAGGAGCGACCCGGCGCGGCCGGTGTGGGCTACCGCATGATTGATGGTGTACTTTGCCATTGCGCGCGTGGGTGCCGAGTCTGACCTAGGGCCCTGTTGAGAATTGAGAATTGAAAGATGAGATGTGTCGAGTGTGCATTATATTATATTGTGAGGAACCGGGATTGGGTGGAGTGCACGCACGTATTGCATGTTATGTAATCACCTACTGGGCAATAGCTCAGGGTTCTATCCTATTTTTGTTTGTAGGTAAGAATGAACCCGACACCGACTAGTGTCAGGGTTGAGATTCATGGCGAGCTGGCGGCGGTGACTCCACGGACTTTTGAGGGTGGCGCAGTACATGGGACGCGACCTGTGGAGTGGCATAGTGTTTGATATTGGGTTTGAAATTTTGGGGCTTCGGCCCAAAGTATTAATAGTAGATATTTTTGTAAACCCGATATAATACTATGTAGGTTATTTAAATTAAAAAAAAAAAAAAAAAATAATTTTATCGGGTCTTCCGCGTGTTCTGTTGCGGGGAAATCCGCCAATTAACTTAATTAGGAAGTAGGGTCGCCACAACAAGACGCATTCCGGATATATCAAGACTGAAGGACTCGATGGACTGAAAAGGTTCATGGTGCGGCAGATCAAGTATCACACCGCACACGACCTTCAAATTGCAATAGAGAACAACATGTAGAAGGTCAACATGGAATCTCCGCTCATGAAGGGCTTTCCACTCAACAACTTTCCCGAGAACTACATCTTCAAGAAACCTGGCCTTGCCATAACATATCTAAATCCAGTCATTGGAAAGACTAGGGCTATGATGAAGTCGGAAGTCCATAAGTTCTGCGACGGGATGCTAAAGTTAGTGAGGAAGATCATTCAGAAGAGATTGGGAGAGATCACCAAAGAGACAATCTTCGAAGATCTTTGTGAAGAAGAGGCCCCACTCTTGAACGAGCTTATAGATGCTATAAATGAGAGATTGGAGCTGAGAAATGGTGTTCGTCGTTACGAGACAGCATTGGATTGCGGAAATCATTTTACGCCCGACAAGGATAAAATGAGATGAAACAAAGACAGGCACAAAGGGGGAGATTGAAGAGAATATTAGAATTGTGCTTTGTTATTTCATTATTCTTATAATTAGGGGCATAATTAGTAGTTTTAATAGTGTAGGACCTAATAGCAATTATACCTTGAATATAGGTATAAATATGATGTACGCTATCAAAGTTAATACAAGTTTTATTTTTCAGAAAAATACAAGTATCGAATTCATATTTTAAACGAGAGAACACGTTCGAGAAACTCGGAAAAGCTAACAACCTCTCTCAAGATCTTCAACGCGGATATTCGACCGAACGTAATTCGTAAGATTTCTTACTTGAATACCGAGAATTCGTGCTTAGTTGCTTGTTGATTGATGAATCATGACCTAACAGCTAGTCTCTCCTCTAATTCTTTTGTACTTTACGCTCATTTTTCATGTTAGTATACTTAATTTGTAAAGATTCTAACATGTTTAATAATGTAGAATTATGCATTGTTACCTCTTGTGATGAGGTTGATGCTTTGTCATCGTCAGATCGCTTCGACGTACTTTCGTCTGAGGTATCTTCAAGAACTGCCATTAGAGCTAAGTTGTCTGTTTCAGAATCTGCGGTGTCTTCCAGCCAATACTCTTATTCGGCCATCAGAGCTACTCCAGCCTCTTTTTGTTTAGTTAGTTGGAATTTCTTGGAGTAGTAGTTGGCGTCATTATTCTTAGGAAGAATGCATTCTCTGACAAAGTGCCCTATCTTTCCACAATTGTAGCATTTTTGTGCTTCTTTGGCGTTTTTAGATTCTGAAGACTCGGCCGGTCTTTCCTTGTGCTTGGAGCTTGATGTCCGAAGTCTATTAGCCGAAGAGGATGATTTCATTTTATAGAACTTTTTGCTCACCATTTTAGTAATGAGAGCCAATTGTTTCTTAAACTCTTTCATATTTAGCTCGGAGTCCGATTCTGATTCGTGTTCATATTCTGAAGAACATGGCAACTTGATGCTTTTATCCTTGCGAGATCGACTTGTTTTTCTTTCAAAAACTAGATCTATAGAGTCTTCGATCTGCTTGCCCTTGAGTTCTTTTTGTATCTCGCTTATATCTTCCTCGTGTTGAGCGAGATTATCAAATATGGCGTGGATATCAATTTTGTCCAAATCCTTGCTTTGCCGGATTTGCATGGATATTTTCTTCCACTCTGGTTGAACAGGAGAGAGAAATTGGATGTTGACCTCCATGTTGGCTTGAAAATTTCTATGCAAATCTTTGCTTTGATGAGTCGTAAGCGGTGAGAATGTTTGCTTTCTTGGCTTTGACTCCGACTTCGGTCCGTTGCATCATTTTGTGGAGCTCGTTCCACATAGTTTTTGTACTAGATAGACTATCTATTTGCATATAGATGTCATTAGGAATTCCTTGCATAAGGAAAACTTTGGCTCCTAAATCCGCTTTGGCTCCTAATCGCTCCCCCTCGGTGTATTCACTAGGAATTTGAGTCTTCTAGTGGCGGGAATGGGAGGATTATTAGTGGCATCGCCTTCTTGGATGACTCAAAATTAAGCGGGACCTTCTTGAAGAGAAACTATCAAATTTGTTTGTATCTTGATCTTTTGTTTCCAATAAATTTATGAATCGGCTTCTCCATACGGTGTATTCGCCTCTTCGTAGAATTGGAGGGCGGACGTCGTTTCCGAGTGAGTAAGCATACATTTGTAGTTGATTGGTAGGATCATCGTGAAAGTTTGGAATCAAAATGGTAAAAGTGCTTCACAAGTGACAAACTTCTCGTTAGTAATGTTTGATTCGTCCTTTGAGCAATTTCCTTTTCGAACCTATTTTTCGGTTGTTAAAGAGAAATTGTTTTGATTTCAAAAACTATTTAATGTAAGAATTGATACTTCAAAATTTTGCTAAATAATTTTGAAATTATGACCGAAAATTTTGAGAAAAATTTTTCGACCAGTAAAGTTTTCGATTCAAAATTTTCGAACTTTTAATCGAAAAATATTTTCGATTGTGTAAGTTTTTCGTTGTATTTATCGAAAAATATTTTTTGAACGTAAGAGTTTTGCAAAGTAAATATCCTATCGAAAAATAGCTTGTCGAATAATTGTTGATCGCAAAAATTTCTATCGAAAAATTTGTAATAGAAAAATTAAAAGTGATCGAAAAATTTCATTAAGTTTGACTCAAATTGTTGACTAGATGTTTTTCGAGTGTGAGTTATTCGACTGAAATCTGTTTTCGCGAAATTTTGAATCGAAAATTAAAATGATCGAAAATCTTGAGATCGAAAAACTTATTGTACTATTACAAGTTTTTCGAGTCAAAATTAGATATTTCTTTAGTGAAAACAGTATCTGTCGAAAAACAAATACGCTGTGTTACGCTCGAAAAAGATATTTATTTATGAATCGAAAAATCTAATTATCGAAAATAATGTTTTTTGATTCTTATATTTGAGTAAAACACACGAAAACAATGTTTGTTATCGAAAAACTTCTCGGCTGCAAACTTATTCGAAAAAAAAATTTCTAGCCAAGTTTTCCGATCGAAGAACAGCCTTCAAGTTCAATGGAACAGTAAAAACTACATTCAACCGAACTGTTCAAGTTAGTTGCTGAAATTATGAATAATCACTCGATTCTAAGTTCTGAATATGAACAAACACAAGATTAACCAGATTTTACAGCAAATATATCGATTATGAAGAAAATCAAATCGTATTCAAAACTTAATGGCAAACGCAAATATCGATCGAAATCGAAAATCTGAATTAATCTGAAGTTCTAAGCGATTGAATCAGTACGTAAATTATTCCTAACATATAATCTATCACTTAATCAGCAAGATCATTAACAAAATTCGCAAATATTAAGCACCTTGATCAAAATACAATTCCCGTAAGTTTTTCGATCAAAAAATCTGGAAAATTATTTTGATCTTAGAATAGCGAAATCAATCCAAAAGCGATCACGATCTGCTCTAATACCAATTGTTAGGTCCAATTTTATCACGATCTATCTAGGCATGAATTCTAGATATTCGAATGAGAAATCTTACGAATTACCTTCGGTCGAATATCGGCTTTGAAGATCTTGAGAGAGAAACGATTACAGAGTTTTTCGATTGCTTTTCTCTCTCTTAGAATGTGAATTCAATGCTCGTAATTTTTCCAAAAATAACTTGTGTATTGATTTCGATAGTGTACATTGTATTTATACCTATTTACATGGTGTATTTACTATTTAGTCCTACACTATCAAAACTACGAGTTACGCCTCTAATAATAAGGATAACAAAATAACAAAGCACAATTCTAATATCTCTTCAGGAGCACGGCCTTGGATTCGAATTCCATAACTGTGAAACCTTCAAAAGGAACACGGTCTCGGTCCGAGAACAAAAAAAGTTTCCATCTCCCAAAGCCTCTTGAAGAAGAAGAAACTCATCTTGAGCAAGTGCAGAAGAAAAGAAAAGAAAAATGGAACATAAATAAATTTCAAAAAGGGCCCCTGACATTGAAGAATTTTTTAAGCTCACCAATCCCAAAAATATTCTACCCTTTTGTTAAGGTCATTATTAATCAATCAACAAGCAATCAAAGAAAGAATTCTACGTATTCGAGTACGAAATCTTTTTGGTCGAATAACCACGTTGAAGATCTTGAGAGAGGTTGTTAGCTTTCTTAATTTCTCGATCGTATTATCTCTCAATTTAAAATATGAATTCCATGCTTGTTATTTTCTGAATAATAAAACTTGTTGTAATTTTGATAGCGTACATCTTATTTATACCTATATTCAAGGTATAATTGCTATTAGGTTCTACAATATTAAAACTACTAATTACGCCCCTAATTACAAGAATAATGAAATAACAAAGCACAATTCTAATATTCTCTTCAATCTCCCCCTTTGTGCCTGTCTTTGTTTCATCTCCTTTTATCCTTGTCGGGCGTAAAATGACTTCCGCAATCCAATGCTGTCTCGTAACGACGAACAACATTTCTCAGCTCCAATCTCTCATTTATAGCATCTATAAGCTCGTTCAAGAGTGGGGCCTCTTCTTCACAATGATTTTCGAAGATTGTCTCTTCGGTGATCTCTCCCAATCTCTTCTGAATTAAGTGTCCCGTCGCATAATTATGAACTTCTAACTTCATCATAGCCCTAGTCTTTCCAATGACTGGATTTAGATATGTTATGGCGAGGCAGGTTTCTTGAAGATGTAGTTCTCTGGAAAGTTGTTGAGTGGGAAGCCCTTCATGAGCGGAGATTCCATGTTCACCTTCTTCATGTTGTTCTCTATTGCAGTTTGAAGGTCGTGTGCGGTGTGATACTTGATCTTCCGCACCATGAATCTTTTCGGTCACTCGAGTCCTTCAGTCTTGATATATCCGGAATGCGTCTTGTACTTTTTCTTGTTCATCTGGTACAATTGGTAGACCTCATCCGGTGGAAGGAATGGGAGATAGCTTTCATCTATATCTTCTCGAGTGCGGTTGCTGTCCGCTCGCTCAATGATGTAGATAGGGGTTGGGTATCTTCCGATCGTATGCGAGACTCCGATAAGTTGGAGAATAAGTGGCTTGTTCTTGAAATTTTCCTTCAGTTGATCAGCTAGAATGCCACTTCGACCGGGTCCGAGATAGTTGAGCATGAAGATATGCTCTATTTTCTTCCTATCTTCCCAGTGTGAGATACCCCTTAGGTTAAGTTTATTGAGCTTCTTTATTTTGTTTGGAGCCCTCCAAATCTGCGTTCTTACGTCTTCAATGAACGAGACTTCATTTCTGACGTTCTCCCATGGCGTCTCGACTCTAACTGTCCCTTTTGATAAATGGGGAGGAGAGTCGACTCTGAGCCTTATCATTCCGGGTAGCTCTGGGAGGGCAGAACTGTAGTTCTCGCCTTCTTGAAGTTCTTCTTCTTCAAGCAGCACCAAGTCCACCGAAGCTTGTTGTAAGAAGTATCTGACGTTGGAAAGTCGAGCTTGAGCAGCTTCCTCTGGTTCCCATTGTGTCATCCACTTCTCGTTTAGGATGTAGTCATCTACGATCAGATGTGGATCGTAGGTAACTACTTCTGGTTGGACTTGGGGGAGGTTTGAGGTCGGGATCGGATTTGGATTTATAGGAGAGAGGGTTAGTGTTTGGGATATGGTGAGAGGTGTGGTTGTTTGTTAGCGTGTTTGAGATTGTGTGGTTGGTGAGTGTGAGGATGATCCTCCAGCTTCTTGAGTCTTTGTCTGTGCTTAACTCAATCCACGGCCGCTCCGTGTAGTTCTTTGTTGTTTCTCCCCCTCATGACGATCCGGATCATCGGGATCGTCATGTCTACGCTTGGTGCTGGAGCTTTCTTCTCGGCACCTTGTTTGTGTTGGCGGCTCTGGTTCATCTATCGACCTTTTGTAGAGACTCTCCTCAGCAGGAGATCTGGTCTCTAAGGTGAGGAGGCGGGAGATGAGTATATCGTAAAGCTGGGTGATCGAGATGGTGTAGGGATTGATAATTGAGGGTGAGGGAGTTGGGGTGTTGAGGATTGGTTGTAGTGGGGTGTGTAGGGTGGTGGTAGGAAGTGGTGAGGATATGGGGGTGGTTTGTGTGTCGGTCGGAGCAGCTTCTGAGACTGGTGTTTTCCCGGTGTCTCTTCGGGAAGTCTCGAGAGCGTGGAGCATACGGTCCATCAGACTATCTTGTAGAGAAGATAGAGCTGTGGAGAGCGCTTCTTGTAGTCTGTGCTCCGTCACGAACATTGGTGGAGTGGGGCCAGGGAGGCGCTCCACTGTCACAACATCGGAGTAGATTTCCGATGTGCCGCCTTGAGTAGGTCTTGAAGTTCCGGAACGTCCAATGACATCCGTTATCAACCCTAAAGTTACAACTTCAATGGGGGCCTATTGTTTGCTTCGAAGATATTGGGGGTCCAATAGGGCTTCCACCCAATCCTTGAGATGATGCGATAGGTATCACCTCTATGGGTATTGAGGCAGATTCAATTTGAATCTGTTCGGTAGGCTGATCAGTTGGTGGTGGATGGATTGGCTCCAAAGCCGGTATGATTGAAGGCACTACAGACGAGGCCGAGTGTTGTTGTCGGCGTGGGCCCCTTCTTTGGAGTCTGTATGCTTCATCAGAATCGGTTGCCTCAGGAGAGATATCTTGTGGAACACCTTCGGGCTCAATCTCCTGAGTCGTGGCTTGGGGCTCCGTTGTTGCCACCAAAGATTCCCTCTGAGAAGGTGCCGGAGCTGGATCCAAGGCACCTACCATCGCCTCCGTGATGGAGTTGTTCTGGCAGTAGTCCTGGTATGCCTCTTCAGTTGGATCAGCTAATCGGAGCAGCTCCAATGGGATCAGCATTGGTTGGAGTGCTAGATCGGCAGCCTTCGTGTTGTGAAAAAATCGAAGGCGTGGCGGAGTGTATTCTGCAATTGGTGGTAGTCTCGGGATCTCATAATTGATGTCCATGAAGTGCGAGATCAGCACTGGGAACCATCGTACATAGGGAAGAGATTTGGCCTTCGACTTTGTCTCCCTTTGACGCATCTGGTCCGCTAGATCGTTACAAATCAGCTGGGCAACGTCATATCTTTTGGAAAAGATCACTCCGTGAAAAATGCGAAGGATGTTCCCGTTCGCCTTGTCGAAGCCGGAGTGTTTTGGGGAGAGGCATTTGTTGATGATGCCGAACAATGTCTTCCACGGATGGGGAATCCCGCTATTTTGAAAGTTCGCCAGTTTGGTTAGCGGAGGTTTGTATCCCATCCGGAGCATGTCTTCTACGATCTCCGCTCCGTTGGAAGTTGATCATATTCGTCGTAGTGCGGGAGATCGAGCACCATGGCCATCAGATTTTTTGTCAGGGCGATATGTCTTGTGTTGATCATCGACATATATTCAATGTTATCGCCGTTGACGAAGCTCTTCATACTTCCCCATAATTGCTGGAGATAGACCATTGGTACGGTGGACGTCATGGTCCGATCTGGAAAAAAAAATTTATGAATTAACCCAAAACTAAATTGCATAATACTACCTGTATTTCTGAAAGAGATGAAATTATCTCCTAATGTTGATGAAATTCAACATTTGTCTCCTCGGATGAGCTCTAAATTTTCTACGAGGCTTAAAAATGTTAGAATTCATGTTTTACGAGTGTAGAGGACAATAACAAATTCTCATATAAAACTCCCCCTCAACAATTTCATGAGTAAACTTTTCAGTACCTAAGCATATTTTTAGTACAAATTGGCATATGAAAATTTCCAATTTAAGTATAAGTAACGCATTTTAAGCAATTTAGCATAGTTTCATTAAAAAATTTGCGTTTTTCAAAATAGTTATTCGCATATTATCAATTCTGAACCAATGCATGTATTAATGCATTTAAAATGTGCGAAAAAAGAAAGAAAAAAAGAAAGCAAAAAAGAAATTTAAAAAATATTTTTGTTTCGGGGTCAAATTTATTTATTTTGAACATTATCACTCAAAAATTTCCAAGACATATAAAACATTAATTTGCCATAAAATCATGTAACTAACTAGTATTCTAAGAGCATAGTATGAATTACTTCGACAACTCTCGCAAGTTTCGCTCATATCACTCAATTTATTTTTATCAATGAGATTTTAGTAGATATATCACTCTTATCATCACAACAAAATATATCAATTAATTTGTTATCGTAGTATTTTTAATCAACTTAGCAAGTGAGAGTTCATCATTTTGAATCAAATGGACTTTTAAGGGATTATTTTTAGGCTCTGACTAAAGGGGTCGAAAATTTGGGTTAGTGAGCTTAAAAATTCTACTCTTCCCGGGGCCCTTTTTGTGAAATTATGTTCTGATCCTTTTGCTTTTCCTTTCTTTAGTAATTTCTTTTCAAGGCTTTGAGAGATGAGATCTTCTGTGATTTTGGGTCGAGACTGTGTTCCTTGAGAAAGTTTCACAGTTATGGAGTTCAAACCCAAGACTGTGCTTCTCTTCTCGTTTTCTCTACATAAGATCTAGATTATCATTGAAGTTCACTTCAAGGTGCTTCTCTTCTAGAAGTATACGAGATTATCTAGGAGAAGTTCGCAGTGAGATCAGTGTTTCTCTTCTATAATGATTGAGAAATGCATAATGTGGATCACTTTTGCTGTCCCCTCTTTTTCTTGATTGAGTAACCCCGAATCTTGTGAATAATGTTGAAGGCTTAATCGGGTGTTTCTAAAGAAAAACAATGTCGAAGAAGGCTCAAAGGGGATTTCTAGAGGAAAAACTAAAGGATTTATAATTTGGGCCAAGTGAGGAATTTCCTAATATGCCCTTATCATTTTCATGACAAACTAAAAACAAAAGCAAGATTGAAGCTACGAAATACAAACCAACAGATAGTCATTTGAAGTGTGACACTCAAAAAAAAATATTGATGTTCAAATTCTCACATGTATGACGTGGCTTTGTGTCTAGTGAAACAAACATAGTTCTTTTGAATAAAAGAATGTCGTATGAATTTTTAGGCAAAGAACTTAATCATATATATCGAAGAAATATTTTTGTGAGTAATTTAAAAAATAGTCAAAATTATCGTCATCCCCCATTTTTTTTACTTTATTTATACTATTTATATATAGTATTACTTTATTTATATATATTTTATCTTTTAATAAGATAGAGTCACGCAAAATAATCAAGGAATATCAAGAAGCACATAGAATATCAAATTAAAGCATAGTAGAGCATGTAAAGCATATTTCAAGTAAGATTAAGATTCAACATGCCTACTTTAGCAATAAGGAATTGGAATAGTTTTTCATCCAATGCCTTAGTGAATAAGTCGGCAAGTTGAAGCTCCGTTTTAACAAAATACATATCTATCGTGCGTTTTTCTAAATGATCTTTTATAAAATGATATCGAATATCTATGTGTTTCGTGCGTGAATGATGAACAGGATTGCAAGTAATGGCAATAGCACTTTGAGTGTCACTGTAAATGGGAATGTTATTAAAATCAAACCCGTAATCGCGTAGTTGTGTCCGCATCCATAGAATTTGCAGCAGCTGACAGCCGCGATGTATTCCGCCTCGGCCGTCGATGTTGACACACAGTTTTGTTTCTTTGAGGACCAGGAGACCAAGTTTTCGCCTAAAAATTGTGCTCCGCCAGACGTGCTTTTTCTGTCCATTCGACAACCTGCATAGTCAGCATCAGTATAGCCAATAAGTCGAAAGTCAGTATTTTTAAGATACCATAGCCCTAAGTTTGGAGTTCCTTTGAGATATCGTAGAATCCTCTTGACGACATTCATGTGGAACTCCTTTGGGTCGGCTTGAAAGCGGGCGCATAGGCAAGTTGCAGACATAATGTCGGGTCGGCTGGATGTCAAGTAGAGAAGAGATCCGATAATGCTCCGGTAGGTGGTGATGTCAACAGCCTTGCCAGAAGGATCAACATCCAATTTACAGTTTGTTGACATTGGAGTATTCATAGGTGTGCTTTTGTCTTGATTAAATCTCTTCAGAATATCTCGGATATATGTGGTTTGACTGATGAAGATGCCATCATCGAGTTGCTTGACTTGTAATCCAAGAAAGAATTGGAGTTCTCCCATTAAGGTCGTCTCGAATTTGGTCTTCATGAGATTACCAAATTTCTGACAGAGACGTTCATTCGTCGATTCGAAAATGATGTCATCAACGTAAACTTGAACGATCATCAAGTCTTTGTCTTGCCGTTTGATGAAAAGGGTCGTATCGATTGTTCCTCTGATGAAGTTGGATTTGACCAAAAATTCGCTCAGAACATCATACCAAGCACGATGGGCTTGTTTTAGTACATAGAGAGCTTTGCCCAATCGATATACATGATCAGGAAGGTTCTCGTGCATGAACCCTTCGGGTTGAGCAATGTAGACTTCTTCTTTTAATACGCCGTTGAGAAATGCAGTTTTGACGTCCATTTGATAGACTTTGAAGTCTTTGAGAGTCGCATATGCTAGAAATAAGCGAATACCTTCAATACGGGCGACCGGAGCATACGTGTCGTCGTAATCAACTCCTTCTTGTTAATTGTATCCCTTAGTAACGAGCCGTGCTTTATTCCTGATTACTTCACCGTTCTTATTTTTCTGGTTCTTGAAAACCCATTTAGTTGCAATTATAGTTTTGCCTTGTGGTCGAGGAACCAATGTTAAAACTTGTAAACGCTCGAACTGGTTAAGTTCATCTTGCATCGCAATTACCCAGTCGGGTCTTTAAGAGCTTTGGCTACCTTATTTGGTTCGTTTTGGCTAAGGAAGCATGTGAATAAACCGCTTTGTGTAGACGTCCTAGTACGTACACCACTTGAAGGATCACTGATAATCTGGTCAGTAGGATGAGCTCGAGTCCATTTGCGTTCGTGAGGAATAACTGAAGTAGATTCGTCATTGGATTGTAGATCGAGACATCCTGAATTAATGGGTTGATCATTCATAGTAGGAAAATTCAATTCAGAGGTTGAATCGGTAGGAATTTCCACATCTGCATTTGTAGGAGCTGCAGCACTAGATGAAGATTCAGAGTTAGTAGACTCTCCAACATTTGTCGGATTTTGTAGAAGAGGAGTCTCTCAAAATGAATTTCTTCCATCGAGGGAGATGGAGCACTGCTTAGTGTTGAGTGAGACGAAGCAGGCATTCGAGACTTGTTCCGATAAAAATGGTTCGAATAGAGAATCTAAATCTTCATGGTCAGCGGGAATTGCTACACTTGACGTTGATGTAGAAGTTACCAAAAGATGTTGACCTTGTGCCAACACGCCAGTATGCTCGGGTTCTGAACTATATTTTGCAGAAGCCAAATCCGTCATTTCTTGAAAGGTGACGTTGTAGCTTTCAAGAATTGTACGAGAAGACTTGAGGAAGACGCGACATGCTTTTGAAGTAGAGGAATATCCGACAAAAATGGCTTCAAAGGCTTTGGGATCGAACTTGCTTCGATGCTCTCGATCGTTGGCCACAAAACACTTGCAATTAAATACTTTGAAGAATGAGATATTCGGGATTCTTTGATTAATTATCTCATATGGCGTGTTTTCGAATCGTTTGTGAATAATTGTCCTATTTTAAGTAAAACATGCCGTACTCACTGCTTCAGCCCATAGAAAGTGAGGGAGATCGGAGTATATGAGCATTGTTCTTGCAGCTTCAACTAAAGTCCGGTTCTTTCTTTCTACGACTCCATTTTGTCGAGGCGTGTTTGCGGCTAAGAATTGTTGACTAATTCCAAGTGATTGATAAAAGTTGTTGTGACGTTGATTCTTGAATTCAGTCCCGTTGTCTGTTCTGATTACTTGAATTTTCTTTTGCAGGAGATTCTGAGTTGTATTCACAAAGCTTATTATCAAGTCTCCAGTCTCATCTTTAGTTCGGAGATATCTTGTCCATGTGTAGCGAGAATAACCGTCGACAATTACTAACACATATTTACGACCATTGATGCTTTGTGTACGCATTGGACCGTAAAGGTCCATTTGAAGTAATTCCAAGGGTCGAGATGTAGAAGCAACTTGCTTGACATTGTGTGATGCGCGCTTCATTTTTCCCATTTGACAAGCCGAACAGTGATGCTCTTGATGAGGAGAGATTGTTGGTAGACCGTTGACCAGCTTTTTAACAAAGAGTTTGTGAAGAGCTTTGTGATTTAGATGAGACGAGCGTTGATGCCATAAGCTGTTCCTCTTGATTGTAGTCTGTTAGATCAGGCAAACAGCTGTCGAAGGTCGAACTGTTGTCAGATTGATAGTGTAGAGATTTGATCTTCGTGATACTGTTAGAAGTTCTTGATTCTGATTATTTAAAATTCTGCACTGATCAGCTAAAAATACCACTTGAAATCTTTTGTCGCAGAATTGTCCTATGCTGAATAGATTGTGCTGGAGACCTTGGACGTAAGAGACATCTTTAATCGTCAGATTTGGCAGTAGAATGTCTCCAAATCCGAGTATGGAGCTGAGTCATTGTTACCAAATCGGACTTTGCTATTGTAACGGTCTTGGTAGTTGCTCACCAGTTCCTGCTTTCCCGTGATGTGTGTGGAGCAACCAGAATCTAAGTACCACACATGATGGATCTGCATATAAAGAGGTTAGAGAGATTTAGGTACCCACTTTTGAATGGGCCCTCTCGGATTAGCAAATTTGATAAGTATGGTTTGGTCATTTTTGGTTCCTAAATTATTGGAATGCTTAGGTACCCAAACCAACTTAGACGTAGTTGATTTAAGTGGTACTTCTTTAGGCAACTTGGCCTTATCGGCTTGTGTTGACCTAGGTGGTGTTTTAGGAACCCAGTGAGGTTGAACCTTACATGGGAGGTTAATTTCAGCACGAGCAAATGTCTGATTTGTCTTATTGCTTGAGAAAATCTTTTCTCTAACTAGTCTTCTAAGGTGTTTAGCTGAATGTACGTTTGGAGCTATAAGCTTTCTTAATAGCCGGATCTTATTTCCTATGAGACTTAATACTTGCATTTGTTTTAGAATGATGGTCATTGTTTTTAGAAGTAGAGCCAATGTCAAAGTTTGTGCTTTAAAAAATAATAGGCTTCAACGCATAAGTTGAAGTAACAATACTAGAAATGGTTGTCTTCGTAAGAGTGTCCTTATCTTGTGACATATAAAAAATAGATAACAAATAATTTTTCTTCTGAAATTTTATTCTAGGCACTCTTTCCTTAGCATGCCTCACCTCTTTTACTACTCTACCTGTGGATGGAGTAGAGAAAGAGTTAGTAAAAATCTTTTTCCTTTTTCAAGCATTTAAGGATTCGTTTTCTCTCTTTACAATTTTTAAAGAAGATTTATCTTCTTTTGAAATATTTTGAAACATAATCGGAGAGTTTTTCTTAGATTTAATCTTGTCCTTCATTAAAAGTTTTATTTTGAAAATAAGACCAGGACAAGTTTTTAAAGTAGAGGAAGTTTTGAGATTCGAAATCTCCAGTAAAAGTTCGTTCTTTTCAGCTTTGAAAATCTTTCTTTCTGTTTCCAAGGAAGCGTTTAAATATGCTATTTTCAAACAATAGTCGGAATATAACATAAATTAGAATTTTGAAAATGATCATTATTATCTTCTTTGGCGTTAGAGAAATCTTCTAGGGATATAATGAATTATAATCTTTAGACAAGTTAAGATCTCTTGTCTTGTAACTATTATTCAAGTCGGTGTAGTCAAAAGGAATGTTAGTCCTATAAATGGCTTGTCGTTTAGATTCTTCGAAAGCATTTATTTCGGAAGAATTAGTGAATGCCATAAGAGAAGTTAAACCTATTCTCATATACTTGATATCGTATATCGACCTTTTTCAAGTTACAGGGATTATTAAAACCTAAGCCCTCTTTAGGATTATAAAATTATGTATCAAGAGGTTGATTTAGAAATATAGTTTGATCCGTTTGACCCCTTTTTATTAGAAGATCATCTAACGTTTTAATCCTTGAATAAAGTTTCTTACGTTCGTCAGAAATTTCTTTGAAATTATCTTTAGAAATTTCTAAGTCTCTCTGACAATCGATAAGAATCGTATTAAGGTCAGTAATTTGTGTCTCAGAGGTAGCTATGGTTAATTCAAGACTAGAGATTTTTTCCTTAGCGTTAGATAAGAGAATTTCGAGATGAGTTTTCTTATCTAATTGCTTTTGGAAATTGCTTGCGCTAAGAACTAGTTTCTCTTCTAATTCCTTTGTTCGTTTCCGCTCAATTTTCATGTTAGTGTACTTAACCTGTAACGATTCTAACATGAATAATGTGGATTTAGACATTTGTACCTCTTGTGACGAAGAGGATGCTTTGTTGTCGTCGTCGTCAGGCCTCCTTGATGACATCATTTGAAGCGTCGTCGAGGTATGCCATAAGTGCAAGATTTTCGTCTTCAGAATCTGTGGTGTCTTCCAGCCAATGCTCTTGTTCTACCATCAGTGCTACTCCAGCCTCTTTCTGTTTAGTGAGTTGGAATTTTTTGGAGTAGTAGTTGACGTCCTTTTTCTTGGGTAGTTTACATTCCTTGGAGAAGTGTCCGATCTTTCCACAATTATAACATTTTTGTTGTTCTTTGACACTTTTTGATTCTGAGGACTCGGCCGGTCTTTCCCTTTGCTTGGAGCTAGATGTCCGAAGTCTATTGGCCAAAGACTAGAATTTCTTTTTGTAAAACTTTTTACTCATCATTTTAGAAATGAGAGCTAACTGTTTCTTGAAGTCTATATCAGGTTCGGAGTCCGAGTCAGATTCTCCTTCATCTTCAGAAGAACTTGGCAGCTTGATACTTTTATCCTTTCGAGATCGACTTTGCTTCCTTTCAGAGACAAGTGCTATAGAATCGTCGATATGCTTGCCCTTTAGTTCTTTTTGGATCTCGCTTATACCTTCTTCATGTTGGGCGAGATTATCAAAGAAGGCATGGCTATCCATTTCGTCCAAATGCTTATTTTATCGGATTTGAATGGATATTTTCTTCCACTCCGGTTGAAGAGAAGAAAGAAATTTGATGTTGACCTCCATGTTGGTCTTGAATATATCTATCTTCCTCATTTCATTAAGAAGAGATATCTTTGATAGAGTTCATAAACCGATTCCTCTATGTTGACTTTAAAGAGTCGTAAGCTGTTAGAATATTTGTTTTCTTTGCTTTGACTCCAACTTCGGTTCGTTGCATCATCTTGTGGAGCTCGTCCCACATGGCCTTTGCGCTCGATAGACTGTCTATATGCATATAGATATCATTCGGTATTCCTTGCATTAGGAAAGTCTTGGCTCCCAAGTCTGCTTTGGCTCTTAAACGCTCCCCCTCGGTGTATTCACCAGGAACTTTAAGTCTTCTGGTTGCAGGAATAGGAGGATTGTTTGTGGCATCTCCTTCTTGGATGAGCCAGAATTGAGCTGGACCTTCTTCAAGTGATGCGATGAAATTTATGGCTTCATCTTTCGTTTCCAAGAAGTTCATGAACCGGTTTCTCCATACCGTGTATTCGCCTCTTCAAAGAATTAGAGGGCGGACGTCATTTCCGAGTGAGTAAGCATCCATTTTTGTTGATTGGTAGGATCTTCGTGAAAGTTTGGAATCGTAATGAAAAATGCTTCACAAATGACAAACTTAGTTAGAAATATTTGATTCGTACTTTAAACAATTTCCATTTTGAACCTATGATTCGGTTGTGAAAGAGAAATTGTTATGTATTCGAAAAATTTGGTAAGTAAATATTGATGCTTCAAGATTTGTTAAAGAAATTTGAATTATTGATCGAAAATATTGAGTTTCAAAATAGATAGTTCGGAAACAAATACTTTTCGCAAGTTTTGAAGTTCACAATTTTTTATTTCTTTTAAATGCAGTGGTCGAAATATTTTTCGAGCAGTAAAGTTTTTCGATTTAAAAATGTTAAACTTTTTAATCAAAAATTTTTTTCAAACGTTTAAGGATTTAGTTATATGTTTATCGAAAAATATTTGTCAAAAAAAATGTTGAAAAGATGATCTTATCGAAAAATATTTTGTCGAAAAACTATGTTGATCACAAAAACTCTTATCGAATAACTTGTGATCGAAAAACTTTGTTTTTAGTTTGACACAAATTGTTGACTGTAAAATTTTTCGATCGAAAATATGTTTTAGCTAATTTTGGATCGAAAAATTTATTCGCTCGTAAAAATATTTATATATGAACCGAAAAACTAATTATTGAAATAATATTTTTCGAGTCTTAAATTTGAGTAAAACACTCGAAAATAGTGTTTGTCGTCGAAATATTTCTCGGCTGCAAACTTGGTCGAAAAATATTTTTCGATCCAAGTTTTTTGATAATCACTCGTTTAACAGTTCTAGATATGAACATAAACAGAATCAACAATGTTTAATAGCAAATTATATCGAGATTTAAGAAGATCAGTTCGGACTCAAAACTTGATCGCAAACGCAAAAATCGATCTAAATCGAAAATCTGAATTAATATGACGTTCTGAGCGATTGAAATCAGTACGTAAATCAAACCTAACATATAATCTGTCACTAATCAGCAAAATTCGCACAATTAAGCATATTGATCAAAATATAAGTCACGTGAGTTTTTCGATCGAAAAATCTTGAAAATTATTTTGATCTGAAAATTGCGAATTATATCCAAACTCAATCACGATTTGCTCTGTTACCAATTGTAGGTCTTGATTCATCAATCAACAAGCAATCTAAGCAAGAATTCTAGGTATTCGAGTAAGAAATCTTACGGATTACGTTTGGTCGAATAACCACGTTGAAGATCTTGAGAGAGGTTGTTAGTTTTCCTAGTTGCTCGATCGTATTATCTCTCAATTTAAAATATGAATTCGATGCTTGTTATTTTCTGAATAATAAAACTTGTTGTAATTTTGATAGTGTACATCATATTTATACCTATATTCAAGGTATAATTGCTATTAGGTCCTACACTATTAAAACTACTAATTACGTCCCTAATTACAAGAATAATGAAAACATATATTCAAGGTATAATTGCTATTAGGTCCTACACTATTAAAACTACTAATATTCAAGAATAATGAAATAACAAACTACAATTCTAATATTCTCTTCACCTTTTAGTTAGAGCCTAAAAATAAACCCTTCAAAGACCCTTTGATTCAAATTGGTATACTTTCACTTAATAAGTTGATTAAATACGCTACGACAACAAATTAATTGATATATCTACTAAATATTCCCATGATAAAAATAAATTGAGTGCTATGACATGCGAGAGTTGTCGAAATGATTCATACTATGATTTTAGACTATTAGTTTAGGGAGAGTTAACATGAAAATTTGTCTTATCTCCTAAATGATTTACTTGTAATCACGACTTCTAATGTTTTTCTCTAAGTTTGAGGATTTTGAGCTCATCCAAGGAGTCAAGTGGTTGAATTTCATCACAATTGGGAGATAATTGCATTTATTTCAGAAATACAGGGAGCTCTATGAATTTTTTTTTGGGTGCAAAAGTAAAAGCTTAAAGAAAAATTCGTTAACCAGGCCTGATTTTTAAAGAAAGCCCAAAAAAATTTTGCACGGCCCAAAGCCCTTTAAATTTACATGATCGAAAAAGTATTAATCTACCTTTTTCGATTGAAAAACTCATTCTCATGCAAACGAAAACGATCGCAAATGTTTTCGTATTCTCAAACTCTTCAAACGGCAATTTTAAAACTCTCTTAATCCTCACCGATTTTCTGTCAAAACTCGCCGCATTTGAAGGTACAATACAGTTTCGGTTCTTATTTCCGTTCCGAAACACATAAATCGCGACAATTTTTCAAAATCATTCGACGAACAATTTCAACTTCGCGACTTTTTCGACTGAAACCTTTAAGAACTCAAATATAATGTGTTTAGATTCAACCATTTTGATTAAAAGCATGATATTTGGATTGGCAACTGATTTCTGATCATTACGAGTCCAAATTAACTCATTATTTAACCAGAATCATCATTTGCGTTTTTTAGCGTTCAATTTTTTATTTCAAATTTTTTAGGTCATCGAAGAACTTTAGTTTTTTGCTCGGTTTTATTCGATCGCAAAACTCAGCGGCGAAAACTTTAAGTTTTTCGATCTATTTTTATTCGATCCCAAAACTACGCGGCGAAAAACTTAGTTTTTCGAAAACATTTTATTCAATCGCAAAATTACTCAGCGAAAAACTTTAGTTTTCGATCAATTTTATTCGATCGCAAAACTCAACGGCAAAAATCATGAATTTTCGCTAAGTTTTATTCGATCACAAAAAATTAGCATTTAAATAAATTTTCGCTCGAATAAAATCACGCTGTAAATTTTTCAAATTTTTTTTTGTCTAATTCTTTCTATAATACACTTAAACACTTAGAAAAGTTTTTCAAAAATTTTTCTAAGTCATTTTCTATACATATAAAAATTGTTTGCGCATTAACAACAAATTAAATTAAAAAAATATAAATTTTTCCACATTCACAATTGCTTAATACAATTTGCATATGATTATTTCAATATAGTGAATTTTATTCATTCTTTTCAGAAATGGCTCATCAAGAGTTACTCATACATCTATCCTTCCGACAATTGGCTGTCCGTCCACGACAACAGCTACCAACTGGACCTCGCCACTTTCCGGTGTCCTGATAAAGTTATTATATCCATCTTCAAAGGACATCCATTATGGCCAGCTCTTACCATGACTGTCTCGGTTCAAATGGTCTACCTCCAGCAGTTCTGGGCGTGCATGAAAAGCCACATTGACGGTGATGACGTGGTCTACACAACCAAAATAAACCAAAAACACGTTATCATCAACAAGAATCTACTTGCCATGGTGCTCGATCTACCACATCACGAAGTTTACGACCAACTACCAATAGATGCGGTGATCGTAGAAGACATGCTTCGGATTGGATATAAGCCACCGCTGACGAAATTGGCAAACTTCCAAAACAGCGGGATCCCACATCCATGGAGGATATTATTCGGAATCATCAACAAATATCTCTCCCCGAAGCACTTCGGATTCAACAAGGCTAGCGGGAACATTCTTTGGATCTTCCACGGTGTCGTCTTCTCGAAGAACTACAACGTGCCCCAGCTAATTTGAAACGATTCAGCGGACCAAATATGTCAAAGGGAAACGAAGTCAAAGGCAAACTTTCTGCCTCATGTACGGTGGTTCCCGATGCTGATCTCCCACTTGATGGACGTACATTCGAAGATCCCTCGTCTGCCACATGTCGGAGGATATATACCGCCGAGGTTGCGGTTCTTCCACAACCCCAAGGCATCCGATCTGGCGCTCCAACCGATGCTGATAACATTGGAGTTGGTACGACTGGATGATCCCACCGACATGTCCTAACAGGACTATGCCAAAACAACTAGACGGAGGCAATGATACGGTCCGTTGATCCAGCTCCGATGTCTTCCCGACGCGAATCCCTGGTTGGAGACTCACGAGCCCGAAGCTGTGGCTCAGGACATACAAACACCGGCCATTGAGCCCGAAGGTGTCCCTCATCAATCCACACCTGAAGCTGAATCTCCTGAGGCCACTGAATCTGATGAGGAGTGGAGACTACAAAGAAGGGGCTCGCGCAGCAACAAATTTATGCCCCATCTGCATCTAACCTCTACACCAACGGCTACGATAACATCTCTCCACCGCCATCGGCACATTTGACCACACAGGTTTCCATTGAACCTGTTCCAACATCCATGGTGATGATACCTTCGGTATCATCTCAAGGATTGGATGGAAGCCCCGTTTGACCCCCGGCATCTTCGGAGCCAACAACGCGCCAACCCACCGAAGTGGTGACTTCTGGGTTGTTAATGGATGTCCTTGGACGTTCCGGAATCCCAAGTCCAATCATAGGCAGCACGTCAGGAAAATTCTCTGACGTGACAGTGGAGCGCCTCCCTGGCCCCACTTCGGTGGCACTCATCCTCGTGATGGAGCAAAGATTACAAGAAGCCCTTTCCACAACCATCAACTCCCTCAAGACCGGCTGATTGAAAGGATGTTACACGCCATCGAGACTTCTCGATGGGATACCGAGAAAGTAACAGTCTCAGAGGCACCTATTTCCGAAACCCACTCCCAACCCATCTCATCACCACCGCTAACCACTACCATACACACTCCCATACAACCTACCTTAACCACCCCGACCCAATCCCCTTCCCTCATCAACCCATACACCATACCAAAAACCCAACTTCACGACATCTCATATCTTGCCTACTAGCCCTTGAGACAAGGACTCCAGCTGAGGAGAGTCTCTACAGACGGCTAATAGATGAACACGAACCGCCTGCTCAAACGTGGTGCCGAGAAGAAAGCTCCCGCACGAAGCGATGACATGACGATCCCGATGATCCGGATCGTCATGAGGGGGAGAAATGGCAAAAGACGACAAGAAGCGGCCGTGGTCAGAGTCGAGAGAAGCTATCCTCGACTCGTGAAGCTGGAGGTTTATCCACTAACCCACCAACCACACAACCCACTAACACCCGCCAACAAACAACCACCATATCCACCACATCCTACACACAAACACTACCTCCAACTCCCAAAAGTCCAAACCCAATCCCGATCTCCAACCTCCAAAATCAACATGAAGCTGTCGTCTACGATCTACGTGCAATCGTAGATGACTACATTTTAAACGAGAAGTGGTTGACACATTGGGAACCAAAGAAAGCTGCTCAAGCCAGCTTTTCAACGTCAGATACTTCCTACAACAAGCTTCGATAGATTAGGTGCTGCTTGAAGATGAAAAACTTCAAGAAGGCGAGAACTACAACTCCAAATTCCCTGAACTACCAGAGATGATTATGCACCGAATCGACACCCTCCTCACTTATCAAAGGGGACTTTCAGAATCGAGACGCCCTGGGAGAACGTACAGATTGAAGTTCCGTTCATTGAAACATAAGAAAGCACATTTGGAGGGCTCCACGGATCAAGAAGCTAGATGAGCTTAATTTACGGGGCATCTCTCACTGGGAAGACAGAAAGAAGATGGAGCACATCTTCATGTTGACCTACCTCGTTTCGGATCGAAGTGGCGTCCCAACGGATCAGCATAGAAGAAATTTCAGGGACAAGCCACTGATCCTCCAACTCGTGGATGTATCGCACACGATTGGAAGCTATCCAACTCTGATCTACCACATCAAACGAGCGGACAACAACCACATTCGAGAGGAGATAGATGAAAGCTATCTGTCGTTCCTTCCACCAGACGAAATATATCGTCTGTTCCAGATGTATAAGAGCAAATACCAGACACCTACTGGTTACATCAAGAAGGAATAACTCGAGGGGTTAAAGAGATTCATGGTGCGGCAGATCAAGTTTTACACCGCACACGACCTTCAAACCGCGTAGAAAAGAACATGAAGAAGGTCAACATGGAGTCGTCGCTCATGAAAGGCTTCCCGCTAAACGACTTCCCAGAGAATTACATCTTCTAGAAGCCAGGCCTCACCATCACATATCGGAATCTAATTATTGCAAAGACGAGAGCGATGATGAAGTCTGAAGTACACAAATTTGTGACCGTACGTTGAAACCCGTAATGAAGAAGATCGAGAAGAGGTTGGCGGAGATCACTGAAGAAACGATCTTCGAGGACCTTGAAGAAGAAGAGGCCCCGCTCCTAAATGAGCTTGTAGATGCTATCAATGAAAGACTAGAGCTAAGGAATGTTGTCCGACACTACAGACAGCATTGGATTGAGGAGGTCCTTCTACGCCCGACAAGGATAAACGGAGCTGAAGAGAAAACAAGCACAAAGGGGGAGATTGAAGAAACGTAGAAATTGTTGTTTATTTGTTATCCTTGTAATTAGGGGCGTAGCTCGTATTTTTGTTGGTGTAGGACTAGTTTGTAAAAATACCATGTATAAGAGGTTTATATACAATGTACACAACAAAAATCAATACACAAGAATTTCAGAAAATTTACAAAGCATAGAATTCACATTTTAGAGAGAGAAATACATTCGAGAAAATCCTCACTCTAACCGCGTTCTCTCTCCCGATCTTCAAACGTGATATTCGACCGAAGGTAACTTTCGAGAATTCTTATTTGAATATCTGGAATTCATGTTTAGATCGATCATTAGTTGATTAGTTACTCCTATCAGATGCCAACAGTGAGCCTAAGTGGCCCGGTTTCTCAAGTCTGTGTAAACAGGCGGCATGTCAGTTCCCTCCACTAACATCGCGATGACAAAACGCATTAGTGGCTCCGCCCCGTTATTTTCCCCATTCGTGACAGAGTCCAAACTCGCAAAATTCGCCAAAAAGCTCGAGGACTCCATAATGACGACGGTCTACTCGGCCCTCGAAACATCGACTTGAGACAAAGGCAAAGCCCCTGTCACGGAAACCAAACATGCTGCGTCTCCTCCATCCGCTCCGCCAACACAAATCTCCGAACCAGGACCGTGGGACGTACCCATTGAAGAACGCCATGATATCCTCTTGGCTTGGGTACAATCCGTCCTCAATTTGAACAAGAGGGAGCAAGACATCAAGCTAGAGGCTAATAACCCCGATGTCTTGCCGCGGGGAAGCGAGCCGACGAAGAGATCACGTGACCACTCAGATGATGAGGGTCGTCCGGAGGGGGAGAAGAGACAGATAACAATCTCTGAACCCCAGACGCACTAGATCACCCCATCCACCACCTCCCAATTACCCAAACCACACAACCGGAGGCTTCTTCATCTAAAAAAGAAGCTGTCTCCGTAGCCCACACAACCATCCATTTACCAGCCACTATAAGCCTCCCATCACCTCAACCCTCAAAGAAACCTCCTCAACTCTACCTCACCAGTTCCCTCTCCGACTACCGACGAGCCACTTGTGATCGTCGAAGAGCTCTACAATCCATACGACAAGATGGAGAGCTACATATTCCACGAAGAGTGGACGACTCAACCGGTGACTCCCGAATTAGCCAAGGAACTGATGGAAAACGCAAGATTCTTCTTGAAAAAGATAGCCATCGACCTAATTCGGATCGAAGAGGAGGAACTCGAGGAAGGCGAAGACTATCAATCAGACATTCCAGAACTTCCCGAGCTCCTCCAACACAGAGTCACAGACGAGGACGACCCGCCGTTGAAATCTAACATTGGAGAGAAGCTGAACCTGCCTTGGAAAACACCGAGATCTTGGCTCCGTACCAAGAAGAGATTTGAAAAAGAATCTAGAGGAAAGACGACCGCCTCAAGAAGCTCGACGAGTTGGAGCTGCGAGACATGACTCATCTCTCAGAGCATAGAGCCAGTTTGTATCTATTCAGCCTTCGTCGAAAAGTTATGTTCATTCATTAAATAATCTCATTCATTAAATTGTCACGCCATGACTCGAAACTCAAACTTAAATAATCTCAAAGATTAAAATAAAATTGTCACACTAATCAATATGTTATAACGTAGCCTCACACTAATTCGTAAACTCCAATAATTAGGAGTACTTAATTTGCACTTTCATTTTTTATATCAATGTAGGTCAACAATGACAGATTACCTAATTCAATCTATTTATTAATTAGCTAATGGGACTAATCGATCTATAGAAAATATTATTTTATTAAGTACCTTTTATTAAATCACTTGATGCTATTGCTCATTGAGTATTGTCATACAGCGATACGAAGCTCAACGATAAAAAATGATGACAGAGACTTAATATTTATATGGAGATATATAGTATTTAAAGCTGAGGGGCTGATAATAATAAAATGCTCTCATAAATGATATAACGTGGTACCTAATAATTGGCAAAAAATATGGTATTGTTATAAATGCTGGAATTGTAGAGAGTATTATTGATGTTTTCGATATTATTCAATACAAATGCATCGGTCTATTTATAGTAGAAAATTTCTACTATTTCATCTAACATTTACAACATTAAATACATCTTATCTCATCTCATTAACTAACATTTAAACATTTAATAAACTTAATTTTATCAACATTAAAAATATCCATACTTAATATTTCATAATACTCCCAATTTGGATGTTTTTCAAAGAATTTGCCTCGTTAAAACCTTACTAGGAAAAACCCAGTGGAATAAAAACGTAGTGAAGGAAAAATAGTACATAATTCCTTTTGATACGCTTTCATTTGTTGCCTCATTAAAAACTTTACTAGGAAAACCACATGGGAAAAACCACAAGGAAAAAATAGTGCAACGCGTATTTTCTCCCACTGATGATAACATCATTATAAATCTCGGAGTCTTCGAACTCCAATTGAATATACCAATTTCCTGTGGTATGTTAAATGTATCGTCAACGTTGACTTCGTCTCGGTTCCATCTAATTCCATTTCGGGCATAATTTATCGAGATCTCTTCATTATCATTATTTTCTGAACATTCAGGTATCTGAATTTCGATCTCATTATCGTTTATGCTCATCGACTCTTCTCTAGTCGATAAATCCTTGACTGGACCATTCTTATTATTATTTGCACCTTTTCTTTTCCGAGGATTTTATCGTTGGAATCCAAGGACCTACCAAGCTTTAGCTGTGGCTTAGGCTCGATACTATGTTCTGCAGGAACATCTATTTTTGCAGGAGCATTAACAGTTGGTATATGTGACTTTGTCACTCTTTTACGCCAGTAAAACTTTCTGGCAATTGATTAGCTAAACGCTGTAAATCAATTATCTTTTGAACTTCTAGTTCACATTCTTTAGTTCGAGGACCATAATGATTTAGCGATAATTCATTCCAACTAACATTTCTCTCCAGCTGTTTCTTTTCTCCCCCTAATGTCGGAAAATTCAATTCATCAAAATGACAATCAGCAAATCTGGCCATAAATAAATCTCCAGTTAGAGGTTCCAAATAATTTATTATCGATGGAGATTCATAACCGACATATATTCACAACCTCCTTTGAGGTCCCATCTTTGTTCGATGTGGTGGAGCAACTGGAACATATATTGCACATCCAAAAAAATTTAAATGGGAAATATTTGGTTCCTGATCATGAACCATTTGTAATTGGGGAGACATCATTATAACTTGTTGGCCTGATGCAGATTAGTGTTATTGCATGCAATATAGCATGTCCCTAGCAAGACGAGGGAAGATTCGACTTCATCAATAATGGTCTTGCAATTAATTGCAGCGCTTAATCAACGATTCTGCAAGACTGTTTTGCGTATGAACATGTGGCACGGGATGCTCAACATCAATTCCGATAGACATACAATAATCATTGAATACCTTAGAAGTAAATTCAGCAGCATTATCAATGCGTATTTTCTTTATCGGATAATCTGAAAAATGTGCTCTTAATCGAATCAATTGTGCAAGCGATCTAGCAAACGCTACGTTGCGTGTTGATAACAAACAGACATGAGAGCATCTAGTCAATGCATCAATTAATACCCTGAAATACCTAAATGGTCCACATGATGGATGTATCGGTCCGCAAATATCACCATGTATATGATCCGAAAATGTTATGGATTCAGTCTTTATTTTCGCTGGTGATGGCCGAATAATTAACTTCCCTTTAGAGCAAGCGACACATGATAGTTCATACTTTGAAGAATACACACAAAGCATACAATACACACAATAATGAAGCACACGATAATAATACATAGTAAATCAGTTTTCTTCAGGAAAAACTAGAAATCCGCAGTTTCAAAATGTGTATTTTCATCTTTTGTCCCAGAAGCAGAGGTCAATTCACTTTGAACAAAATTCATTTCAAGTCTCTTTTCTTTGCCCTTATTTTGTTGATATAATTCAACCAAATATTTGGGCGTACGATAGTACGTGACTAGTGGCCCGAACCACCGCAACGATAGCATTGCACATCGTTGTTCTTTTGTTCAGTGTGTCTCTTCTCATCATTATTTTCGTAATTTTTCCTCTTTTGAGGAAAATTCTGATGACCGCCACGATTGTTATGATAACCACCACCATAATTTCCTTGGTCACGTCCACAGTCTTGACCACGACCACAGCCACGACCGCGATATCCACCACGACCACGTCCACGATCATTTGCTTCGACTGTTATCATTATTACCTTTGATTGCATTCGCTTCAGAGATTGCAGTAGAAACAGTCGCTCGGGATTCGTGGTTTTTCATCAACAATTCATTGTTTTGTTCAACCAACAATAAATAAGAGATTAACTCTGAATGCTTTTTAAATCTCCTCTCCCTATATTGATGTTGAAATATCATATTTGATGGATGAAAAGTGTTGAATGTTTTCTCCAGCCTACAGTCTTCGGTGACTGTTTCTCCACACAATTTAGTGTGGCAGTCACCTTATGAACAGCCGAGTTATATTCAGTTACGGATTTAAAATCCCGTAATCTTAAATGCATCCATTCATACCTTGCCTTTGGGAGGATAACAGTTGTCAGGTGGGCAAATCGATCTTTCAAATTTTTCACAATTCAGCGGGATCTTGTTCATTTAAATATTCATCCCTCATATCCGCATGAATGTGGTGGCGAAGACTATCAAAGCTTTGTCTTATCATGAGCGCTTGTGGTTTTTACAGTATCAGTGGTGTCTTCTGCACCCGTTGTGCTTTTTGTGGCATCAGTGGTGTCATATGCATTTGTTGTGGTTTTGGGGGCTATAATAGTGTCACCCGAACATTTGGCTTTTAGATGAATCTCTGCGTCTAGTGCCCAAGATAAATAATTCTTTCCTGAGATGTCAAGGGCAACAAACTCGAGGCTTTGCAAATTCGTCATACTATCATAAAATACAAAACAGGTTTTAATACTCAAATCATAAAATATAAAACAAATACATGATACGCATAACATTAATATTTCCAATATAAATATCAATACAATTTTGTATCTTCTTTTGTAAAAATCCTTACGAAAAATAAAGTCCACATCCCGATGAGTGCCATCGTAAAATAATAGTAGTCAAGAGATCAACCACCAGGTAGAGCGACATCTTTCTATCATAAAATATAAACATATATTATAACATTAAAAAAATATCGTAACTAATCACTCTCGTAAAATTTTGTTAAAAATATAATCCATATATAGATAACTATGGCCATGAGTAGAGTAAGAATCAGAAGATCAATCATCGTATATAGCAACATCCTTCAAAGTATAGAATATATTTCGGTAATCATAATAATGAAAAATATTACAATTAATAACTATATTTCATAAACAACTGTAAAAATATTATCCACCACCCGATAAGCATCACGGTAAATAAAGTAAGAAGTGCAAGATTCATCTTTGTATAAAACGACATGATTCTATAATAAGAAAATCATAATAGTCAGAGATGGATAAAATATATGTATTTCTTCTTACTAAAATAAATATAATTTCTCCCAGTGGTAATAAAATTTGTCCATCGGTATAGTCCAAAATTAATTCAAAATATATATGATATATACTTGAGATATCAATAAAATAAATAATATTATTTAAATCGCTCTTTTTAAAATCTCGTCAAAAACGAAATTCCACTCGCCACCGCAGGGATTTGAAATTTGGACCTCACATCACTTGTAGTGACGATATTCCGCAAAACAACTCGGGCTAAGGCGTTTAGTTGTATATATGTTATCTTTATATAATTTTAAATTGTTCGTAACATAAGTATACGAATATTATAAATAAACTCATCGTACACAAAATAAAATTATCATACCTCGATTATACTTGTAAAAGATCTTGGACGGAGGCTGAATGTTGCCGGAGAGCGCTCGTACTGATAACGTGTTATATAACTATTATAAGTTGACAAGATTAACAGGTATAAAACCGGAATAAAATCAGTATAAATCTGGTGCCTCTAAATATACTAAAATTATATTTTATGAATATATCAATCAAATATGTGTTGGTGGATTAAAAAATAATTGTAAATGGGGTGAAGTTAAATTTATAAAATTGGGGGTTTATTTAATTCAAGTACAACTTATTGGGGAGATAAAAAAAATAAATGTAAAATGAGGTGTCAAAATTTAATTAAAAATATAATTTAATATGCACTAGAAAAAATTTGAACCCATAACCTTGTGAAAATAAGTTTAAAGCACTAATCACTAGGCCGAACAATATATTAGTTATATTTTATATACTTTTTGGTTTTATTCATTTTTGTCGATTTTTTCTTTTTTTTTTTAAAATAAGCTGAACCGGATCGGACCTGAACCGGAATTCCGATCGGTTCGCGGTTTTCCGATCGGAACTGGCCAGTCCGGTCCGGTCCGGTTCTGAAAACCCTGCATGGTAAGTGTACCAATCTTGGTTTCTAATTTGATAGAGTTAGGGCACCAATTGTTTTCAATTGTATTTTTTAAAACAAGTACAACTATTTTACTTAACTTTATTTTTCTATGGGTAAATAATATATAATTCACTTGTGGTTTAAAAAATAAACATTAAAATTCTTGGGATTCGGATTCTTGAAAATAATTTAGCACCTAAAGATTAAGCGGGTTTGGGTTTTAAACAAATCGGAAAACATTGGACCTAATCCTCCTAAAATTGGTTTTATGGGCTTATGAAAATACTCCAAAATCTATGCAAGTTAAAGAAGGTTTTGGTTGAAGCATTTTATCGAACACTTAAAATACTTCACCTATGCATGCTGCAGTGAACACGTAATTTGTTTATGGAAGTTCGGAGCTCAATCTCCTACGTCTCCCCTTCTTCCCTGTAAGGAAGGTATGCACTAAAAGACTCGGCTTACATACAACGATGTACAACCTCCTTAGCTAGACTCAGGACGTATAACATTCCAAGCTATACTCCGCTAACTAAACTCCTAGCGCTCAACCATAGCACCTCGCAAGGTCACAATCTTCGGTAGATTTTTACATTCCACGAGTAAGGTTATCTCTATTGAAAGCCACCTGTTAGATTTTTGCTCGACGGTTCGTAGGCCGCGACCCTACGAGACGCACTCTTTTTTAATGTCTCGGTGTGAAGACTACATGCACTTGGTTATCGCCTTTGTGCTATGACTCTCACTCAACTAAAGCTCATCACTCTAATGTGTGAGTGAAGTGTGTGGATTTGGACATGATAGCTCTCTATCTTTTGTAACCCACACACACGGAGGACTCTCTTGATTTTCTTCTTTGCTCTTGTTTTTCCCTCTTGGATCTCTCTTTTGATGTGTTCTTGTTTGCTCTATGTCCTTGGTGTTCTTCTGATGTTTCTGGTAGGTCCTGATTCATCAATCAACAAGCAATCTAAGCACGAATTCTCGGTATTCGAGTAAGAAATCATACGATATACGAACAGTCGAATATCCAGGTTGAAGTTCTTGAGAGAGGTTGTTAGCTTTTCCAATTTTCTCGAGTGTGATCTCTCGTTTAAAATATGAATTCGATACTTGTGTTTTCTCAATAAATAAAACTCGTATTAATTTTGATAATGTACATCATATTTATACCTATATTTAAGGTATAATTACTATTAAGTCTTACACTATCAAAACTTCTAATTACGCCCCTAATTACAAGGATAATGAAATAATAAAGCACAATTCTAATATTCTCTTCAATCTCCCCCTTTGTGCTTGTCTTCGTTTCAGCTCCTTTTATCCTTGTCGGGCGTAAAAAGACTTCCTCAGTCCAAATGCTGTCTCGTAGCATCGAACAGCATTCCTCAACTCCAATCTCTCATTTATGGCATCTAGAAGCTCGTTCAGGAGTGGGGCCTCTTCTTCACAAAGATCTTCGAAGATTGTCTCTTCGGTGATCTCTCACAATCTCTTCTGAATGTTCTTCCTAACTAACATAAGCGTCCCGTCGCAGACCTTATGAACTTCTGTCTTCATCATAGCCCTTGTCTTTCCAAGAACTGGATTTAGATAGGTTATGGCGAGGCCAGGGGTCTTGAAAATGTAGTTCTCGAGAAAGTTGTTGAGTGGGAAGCCCTTCATGAGCGGAGATTCCATGTTGACCTTCTTCATGTTGTTCTCTATTGCAATTTGAAGGTCGTGTGGGGTGTGATATTTGATCTGCCGCACCATGAATCTTTTTAGCCCCTCGAGTCCTTCAGTCTAGATATATCCAGGAAGTGTCTTGTACTTTCTCTTGTACATTTGATATAATTGGTAGACTTCATCCGGTGGAAGGAATGGGAGATAGCTTTCATCTATCTCTTCTCAGTGCGGTTGGTGTCTGCTCGCTCAATTATGTAGATAGGAGTTGGATATCTTCCGATCGTATGAGAGACTCCGACGAGTTGCAGAATCGGTGGCTTGTTCTTGAAGTTTTCCTTCAGTTGATCAGCTGGAATGCCACTACGATCGGGTCCGAGATAATTGAGCATGAAGATATGCTCCATTTTCTTCCCAGTGTGAGATGCCCCTCAAATTTAGTTCGTTGAGCTTCTTGATCTTGTTTGGAGCCCTCCAAATCTGCTTTCTTATGTCTTCAATGAAGGGGACTTCAATTCGGACATTCTCCCATGGCGTCTCGACTCTAACTGTCCCTTTTGATAGACGGGGAGGAGAGTCGGCTCTGAGCCTTATCATTTCGGGTAGCTCTGGGAGGGCTGAACTGTAGTTCTCGCCTTCTTGAAGTTCTCCTTCTTCAAGTAGTACCAAGTCCACTGAAGCTTGTTGTAGGAAGTATCTGACGTTGGAGAGTCGAGCTTAGCAGCTTCCTCTGGCTCCCATTCCGTCGTCCACTTCTCGTTTAGGATGTAGTCATCTACGAGTAGATGTGGATCGTAGGCAACTGCTTCTTGATGAACTTGGGGGAGGTTTGATGTCGGGATTGGATTTGGATTTTTAGGAGAGAGGTTAGTGTTTGGGATATGGTGGGAGGTCTGGTTGTTTGTTTGCGGGTTTGAGGTTGTGGTTGGTGGGTGTGAGGACGATCCTCCAGCTTCTTGAGTCTTTTTCTTACTCAATCCACGGCCGCTCCTTGTTGTTCGTTGCCGTTTCTCCCCCTCATGATGATCCGGATCATCGGGATCGTCATGTCTACGTTTGGTGCGGGAGCTTTCTTCAGGGCATGTTGTTTGTGCTGGCGGCTCTGGGTCATCTATTAATCTTTTGTAGATACTTTCTTCTGCGGGAGTTCTTGTCTCTAGTGCGACAAGGCGCGAGATGAGGATATCGTGAAGCTGAGTGATCGGGATGGTGTATGGGTTTATAAGTGAGGGTGAAGGAGTTGGGGTGGTGATGATTGGTTGTAGTGGGGTGTGTAGAGTGGTGGTAGGAAGTGGTGAGGAGACGGTGTGGTTTGTGTGTCGGTGAGAGCAGCTTCTGAGACTGGTGTTTTCCCGGTGTCTCTTCGGGAAGGCTCCTTGAGATGATACGATATGTATCACCTCTATGGGTGTTGAGACAGATTCAATTTGAATCTGTTTAGTAGGCTGATCGCTTGGTGATGGATGAGTTGGCTCCGAAGTCGGTATAAATGAAGGCACTGCAGATGAGGCCGAAAGTTATTGTCGGCGAGAGCCCCTTCGTTAGAGTCTGTGTGCTTCATCGGAGTCGGTTACCTCAGGAGATATATCTTGTGGGACACCTTCGGGTTCAATCTCCTGAGGCGTGACTTCGGTCTCTATTGTTGTCACCAAGGGTTCCCTTTGAGAAGGCGCCGGGGCTGGATCCATGGCACATACCATCGCCTCCGTGATGGAGTTGTTCTGGCAGTAATCTTAGTAGGCCTCTTCAGTTGGATCAGCTAAACGGAGCAACTCCAATGGGATCAGCATTGATTGGAGTGCTAGATCGGCGGCCTTCGGGTTGTGGAAGAATCGAAGGCATGGCGGAGTGTAGTCCGCAATTGGTGGTAGTCTCGGGATCTCTAGATGGACTTCCATGAAATGCGAGATCATTACCGGGAATCACCGGACATATGGAAGAGATCTGGCCTTCGACTTTGTCTCCCTCTGACGCATCTGGTCGGTGAGATCGTTCCAGATCAGCTGGGCCACGTCATATCTTTTGAAGAAGTACACTCCGTGAAAAATGCGAAGAATGTTTCCATTCGCCTTGTCGAAGCCGGAGTGTTTTGGGGGAGAGGCATTTGTTGATGATGTCGAACAGTGTCTTTCACGGATGAGGAATCCCGCTATTTTGAAAGTTGGCCAGTTTAGTTAGCGGCGGTTTGTATCCCATCCGGAGCATGTCTTCTACGATCTCCGCATCCGTTGGAAGTCGGTCGTATCATCGTAGTGCGGGAGATCGAGCACCATGGCCAGTAGATTTTTCGTCAGGGCGATGTGTCTTGTGTTGACCTTTGTCATATAGTCCACAATGTCGCCATTGACGAAACTTTGCATGCATCCCCAGAATTGCTGGAGATAGACCATTGGTACTGTGGCCGTCATGGTCAAGCCTAGCCATAAAGGATGTCCTTTGAGGATGGATATTATGACGTCATCCGGACACCGAAACGTTGTTAAATCCAGTAGGTAGTTGTTGTCTTGGACTGACATATAACTTCCAGAGGAGTAAATATGGGGGTAGTTGGGAGTTGCCATATCTGCAAAAATAAAATTTGGTTCATTAGTCGATAAGGTTTCATGAATGAATGAATTTGATTAAGAATGAATGTAGAGGAAAATTGTATATTTAAGGACTTATCGTGGAAGACTTAGTGAAAATTTGAAAAAAATTTAGAATTAACCAAGTCTTAGAAGCGTGTTTTTATTCGAGTAACAATTTTATTCGATCTTTAAAATTTGCGATCGAAAATTTTTCTAAGTCTTGAAAAAATTTCTTAGTCTTTTGCAACGTGTTTTTATTCGAGTAAAGGTTTATTCGATTGATAAGTTTTGCAATCGGATAAAAATGTGTCGAATAACTCAAGTTTTCGCTAATGACTTTTACGATCGAATAAAATGTTATCGAAAACAATAGTTTTTCGCTGATTAAATTTTCGATCGAATAAAAAATTGTCGAAAAACTTAAGTTTTTCGCCGCTTAGTTTGGCGATCGAATAAAAGAATATCGAAAACTTTAAAGTTTTCGCCGCTGACTTTTGCGATTGAATAAAAATATGTCAAAAAAAAGGTTTTCGACGCTGAGTTTTGCGATCGAATAACATTTTAATGAAAATTAAAGTTCTTCGATGACACCGTTTGCGAACAAACTTTTTCTATCGAAAATTTTCAAATCAAACAGTAAATACGTAAAACATAATCTTCGATATCTAGGTAAATCATGAGTTTATCTGGGTTCGGAATGTTCAAAGAACAGTGGCGAATCCAAATATCATGATTTTAACTCAAAAGATTGAGTTAAAACACTTTGATTTGAGGCTCGAAAAACCAGTTTTTCGTCGAAAATATAAATATGAACTTTCTTCAAATATTTTTCGTGAAAATGCTTGAGAATCGGATGTTTTTGAACAGAAAATGAATCGGAACACGTTTCTACCTTCGAAATCCGCACGTTTAATCTAAAAATTCTGAGAAATGAGGAATTCGGATTCAAATGCCGAAGTCGGTTCGAAGATGTTCTTAGAAGATGAAAAGTTTTTCGATTGGGAATTTGTAGTGTGTGTGAGAGTTATTCGATTGATAAAGTGATATTAATACTTTACGATCGGGTAAAGTAAAAAAAAATTTGGGCCGTAAAAAAAAATTCTTGGGATTTAGATAAAATCAGGTTTGAATTAAATTTATGATTTAACCCAAAAATAATTTGCTTAATACTCCCTGTATTTCTGAAAGAGATGAAATTATCTCCTGATGTTAATGAAATTCAACATTTGACTCCTCGGATGAGCTCTAAATTTCTGCGATGATTAAAAAATTGTTAGAATTCAAGTTTCTACGAATGTAGAAGATAATAACAAATTCTCATATGAAACTCCCCCTCAAAAAATGCACGAGTAAACTTTTCAGTACCTACACATACTTTCGATACATATGAAAATTTCCGATTTAAGTACAAGTAACGCATTTTAAGCAATTCAGCATAGTTTCATGAAAAATATTGGTTTTCGTATTTTAGCAATTCTGAACCAATGCATGTATTAATGCATTTAAAATGTGCGATTATTTTTATTTAGATTTATTTATTTTCAATATTATCACACAAAGATTTCCAAGAACATATAACATTAATTTGCCATAAATCACAACTAAACTAGAACTAGTATCTATGAGCATAGTATTGAATCACTTTGACAATTCTCGCAAGTTTCGCTCATATCACTCAATTTATTTTTATCAAGGAGATTTTTAGTATATATCACTCTTATCATCACAACAAAATTATGTAATTAATTTGTTATCGTAGTATTTTTAATCAACTTGCCAAGTGAGAGTTCGTCATTTGAATCAAATGGACTTTTTAATGGATTATTTTTAGGCTCTGACTAAGAGGTAGGAATTTCGGGTTAGTGAGATTAAAAATTTTCTCTTCAGAGCCCATTTTGTGAGATTCTATTCTGAGCCTTTTGCTTTTCCTTTCTGTAGTAATTTCTTTTTAGGGCTTTGAGAGATAAGATCTTCTTTGATTTTGGGTCGAGACTGTGTTCCTTTAGAAAGTTTCACAGTTATGGAGCTCGAACCCAAGACTGTGCTTCTCTTCTCGTTTTCTCTCTACATAGATCTAGATTATCATTGGAGAGTTTACTTCGAGGTCGTTCACTTCTAGGAGTATACGAGATTATCTAGGAGAGGTTCACAGTGAGATCAGTGTTTCTCTTCTATAATGATTGAGAAATGCGTAATGTGCATTACTTTATCTCTCCCCCTCTTTTTCTTGATTGAGTAACCCCGAATCATTTAAATACTGTTGAAGGCTTAATCGGTGTTTGATAAGAAAAAAAATGTCGGAAGAAGGCTCAAAGGGGATTTCGAGAGGAAAAAGTAAAGGATTTATAATTTAGGCCAATGATGAATTTCTAGTATGCCTTATCATTTTCATGACAAACTAAACCAAAAGCGAAATGAAGCTACGAAGGACAAACCAAAAAAAATAGTCATTGAAGTGTGATACTAAAAAAAATGAGGTTTAAATTCTCACATGTATGATGGCTTTGTGTCTAGTGAATCATACAAATTTCTTTGAATAAAAGAATGTCATATGAATTTTTTGGCAAGAACTTAATCATATTTTCGAAGAATATTTTTGTGAGTGATTTCAAAAATAGTCAAAATCATTGTCATCCCCCATTTTATTTTTT
>SWDC01000037.1:0-106804 GCA_004919715.1 Linderniella brevidens
TCGACTTGTTCAACAAGGCATTAGACTTGGTCAACAAAGGCATCTATCTGACTTGTTGAAGAAGGCATTACTTGGTCAACGAGGCATCCGACCTGGTCAACAAAGGATTTAATTTTTTCAACAACGGATCTACTGTTCAACAAGTCATTAGTGGTGAACAAGGCATTATACTTGTCAAGTAAGCATTACTTGGTCAACAAGGCATTCGACTTGATCAACAAGGCATTCGACTTGTTCCTGAAGGCATTAGACTTAGTCAACAACGAATTAACTTCTTCAACACTTGATTTGAGTGTTCAACAATGCATACTTTGTCAACAACGCATTCGACTTGTCAACAAGGCATTTGACTTGGTAAGTAGGCATTCGACTTGTTAACAATGTATTATATGGTCAATAAGGCATTCGACTTGTTCAAGACGACATTACTTTGTCAACAAGACATTCGACTTGTTCAAGACGGCATTACTTTGTCAACGAGGCATCCGACTTGGTCAACAAAGGATTTGACTTTTTCAACAATGGATTTACTTGTTCAACAAGCATTTGTTGGTGAACAAGGCATTCTACTTTCCAGTAACGCATTACTTGGTCAACAAGGCATTCGACTTGTTCAACAAGGCATTGACTTGGTCAACCAGGCATTCGAATTGGTCAAGACATCGATACTATTTAACAAGGCATTCGACTTGTTCCTGAAGGCATTAAACTTAGTCAACAAAGAATTTAACTTCTTCAACACTTGATTGGAGTTGTTCAACAACGCATTACTTTGTCAACAAGGCATTCGACATGTTCAACAAGGCATTTGAGTTGGTAAGTAAGGCATTCGACTTGTTCAACAAGGTATTATATGGTCAATAAGGCATTCGACTTGTTCAAGACGAAATTACTTTGTCAACAAGGCATTCGACTTGTTCAAGACGGCATTACTTGGTCAACGAGGCATCCGACTTGGTCAACAAAGGATTTGACTTTTTTCAACAGTGGATTTTACTTGTTCAACAAGTCATTAGTTGGTGAACGTCTACTTGTCAAGTAACGCATTACTTGGTCAACAAGGCATTCGACTTGTTCAACAAGGTATTCGATTTGGTCAACAAGGCTTTCGAATTGGTCAAGACATCGATTCTAGATCAACAAGGCATTCGACTTGTTCCTGAAGGCATTAGACTTGGTCAACAAGGAATTTGACTTCTTCAACACTTGATTCGACTTGTTCAAGACGGCATTACTTTGTCAACAAGGCATCCGACTTGTTCTTCAAGGCATTAGGTTTGGTCAACAAGTGATTCGACTTGTTCAACAAGTCATTCCTTGGTGAACAATGCAATCAACTTGTTCAACAACGCATTACTTGGTCAACAAAGCATTGGAATTGTTCAACAAGACATTCGACTTGTTCAGCAAGGTATTATTACATGATCAACAAGGCACTCGACTCGTTCAAGAAGGCATTACATGGTCAACAAGGCATTCAACTTGTTCAACAAGGCATTCGACTTGGTCAACAAAAGCATTTATCTGACTTAATGAAGAAGGCATTACTTGGTCAACTAGGCATCCGACCTGGTCAACAAAGTATTTAACGTTTTTCAACAACGGATGTTACTTGTTCAACAAGTCATTTGTTGGTGAACAAGGCATTCTACTTGGCAAGTAACGCATTACTTGGTCAACAAGGCATTCGACTTGATCAACAAGGCATTCGACTTGTTCCTGAAGGCATTAGACTTAGTCAACAACGAATTTAACTTCTTCAACACTTGATTTGAGTTGTTCAAAAATGCATTACTTTGTCAACAACGCATTCGACTTGTTCAACAAGGCATTTGACTTGGTAAGTAGGCATTCGACTTGTTTAACAATGTATTATATGGTCAATAAGGCATTCGACTTGTTCAAGACGACATTACTTTGTCAACAAGGCATTCGACTCTTTCTTGAAGGCATTAGACTTGGTCAACAAGGAATTTGACTTCTTCAGCACTTGATTTGGGTTGTTCAACAATGCATACTTTGCAACAAGGTATTCGACTTGTTCGACAAGGCATTTGACTCGGTAAGTAAGGCATTCGACTTGTTCAACAGGTATATATGTCAATAAGGCATTGACTTGTTCAAGACGACATTACTTTGTCAAGAAAGCATTCGACTTGGTCAACAAAGGATTGACTTTTTCAACAATGGATTTTACTTGTTCAACAAGGCATTCTACTTTCCAAGTAACGCATTACTTGGTAAATAAGGCATTCGACTTGTTCAACAAGGCATTTGACTTGGTCAACCAGGCATTCGAATTGGTCAAGACATCGATACCTGTTTAACAACGACTTGTGCTGAAGGCATTAAACTTAGTCAACATGGAATTTAACTCTTCAACACTTGATTTGAGTTGTTCAACAACGATTACTTTGTCAACAAGGCATTCGACATGTTCAACAAGGCATTTGACTAGGTAAGTAAGGCATTCGACTTGTTCAACAAGGTATATTACATGATCAACAAGGCACTCGACTCGTTCAAGAAGGCATACATGGTCAACAAGGCATTCCACTTGTTCAACAAGGCATTCGACTTGGTCAACAAAGGCATCTGACTGTTGAAGAAGGCATACTTGGTCAACGAGGCATCCGACCTGGTCAACAAAGGATTTAACTTTTTTCAAACAACGGATGTTACTGTTCAACAAGTCATTAGTTGGTGAACAAGGCATTCTACTTGTCAAATAACGCATTACTTGGTCAACAGGCATTCGACTTGATCAACAAGGCATTCGACTTGTTCTGAAGGCATTAGACTAGTCAACAACGAATTTAACTTCTTCAACACTTGATTGAGTTGTTCAACAATGCATTACTTTGTCAACAACCATTCGACTTGTTCAACAAGCATTTGACTTGGTAAGTAGGCATTCGACTTGTTTAACAATGTATTATATGGTCAATAAGGCATTCGACTTGTTCAAGACGACATTACTTTGTCAACAAGGCATTCAACTTGTTCAAGACAGCATTACTTTCTCAACAAGACATCCGACTTGTTCTTCAAGGCATTACACTTGGTCAACAAGTGATTCGACTTGTTTAACAAGTCATTCCTTCGTGAACAATGCAATCAACTTGTTCAACAACGCATTACTTGGTCAACAAGGCATTTGAATTGTTTAACAAGATATTCGACTTATTCAGCAAGGTATTATTACATGGTCAGCAAGATACTCGACTCGATCAAGAAGGCATTACTTGGTCAACAAGGCATTCGAATTGTTCAACAAGGTATTCGACTTGGACAACAAGGCATCCGACTTGTTGAAGAAGCATTACTTGGTCAACGAGGCATCCGACTTGGTCAAGAAAGGATTTGACTTTTTTCAACAACAGATTTACTTGTTCAACAAGTCAATAGTTGCTGAACAATGCATTCTACTTCTCAAGTAACGCATTACTTGGTCAACAAGGCATTCGACTTGTTCAACGAGGCATTTGACTTGGTCAATCAGGCATTCGAATTGGTCAAGACATCGATACTTGTTCAACAAGGCATTCGACTTGTTCCTGAAGGCATTAGACTTGGTCAACAAGGAATTTGACTTCTTCAAAACTTGATTTGAGTTGTTCAAGACGACATTACTTTTTCAACAAGGCATTCGACTTATTCAAGACGGCATTACTTTGTCAACAAGGCATCCAACTTGTTCTTCAAGGCATTAGATTTGGTCAACAAGTGATTCGACTTGTTCAACAAGTCATTCCTTGGTGAACAATGCAATCAACTTGTTCAACAACGCATTACTTTGTTAACAAAGCATTTGAATTGTTCAACAAGACATTCGACTTGTTCAACAAGGTATTATTACATGATCAACAAGGCACTCGACTCGTTCAAGAAGGCATTACATGGTCAACAAGGCATTCGACTTGTTCAACAAGGCATTCGACTTGGTCAACAAAGGCATCTGACTTGTTGAAGAAGGCATTACTTGGTCAACGAGGTATCCGACCTGGTCAACAAAGGATTTAACTTTTTTCAACAACGGATGTTACTTGTTCAACAAGTCATTAGTTGGTGAACAAGGCATTCTACTTGGCAAGTAACGCATTACTTGGTCAACAAGGCATTCGACTTGTTCCTGAAGGCATTAGACTTAGTCAACAACGAATTTAACTTCTTCAACACTTGATTTGAGTTGTTCAACAATGCATTACTTTGTCAACAACGCATTCGACTTGTTCAACAAGGCATTTGACTTGGTAAGTAGGCATTCGACTTGTTTAACAATGTATTATATGGTCAATAAGGCATTCGACTTGTTCAAGACGACATTACTTTGTCAACAAGACATTCGACTTGTTCAAGACGGCATTACTTTGTCAATGAGGCATCCGACTTGGTCAACAAAGGATTTGACTTTTTTCAACAATGGATTTTACTTGTTCAACAAGTCATTTGTTGGTGAACAAGGCATTCTACTTTCCAAGTAACGCATTACTTGGTCAACAAAGCATTCGACTTGTTCAACAAGGCATTTGACTTGGTCAACCAGGCATTCGAATTGGTCAAGACATCGATACTTATTTAACAAGGCATTCGACTTGTTCCTGAAGGCATTAAACTTAGTCAACAAAGAATTTAACTTCTTCAACACTTGATTTGAGTTGTTCAACAACGCATTACTTTGTCAACAAGGCATTCGACATGTTCAACAAGGCATTTGACTTGGTAAGTAAGGCGTTCGACTTGTTCAACAAGGTATTATATGGTCAATAAGGCATCCGACTTGTTCAAGACGACATTACTTTGTCAACAAGGCATTCGACTTGTTCAAGATGGCATTACTTTGTCAACAAGGCATCCGACTTGTTCTTCAAGGCATTAGGTTTGGTCAACAAGTGATTCGACTTGTTCAACAAGTCATTCCTTGGTGAACAATGCAATCAACTTGTTCAACAACGCATTACTTGGTCAACAAAGCATTGGAATTGTTCAACAAGACATTCGACTTGTTCAGCAAGGTATTATTACATGATCAACAAAGCACTCGACTCGTTCAAGAAGGCATTACATGGTCAACAAGGCATTCAACTTGTTCAACAAGGCATTCGACTTGGTCAACGAAAGCATTTATCTGACTTGTTGAAGAAGGCATTACTTGGTCAACTAGGCATCCGACCTGGTCAACAGAGGATTTAAGTTTTTTCAACAACGGATGTTACTTGTTCAACAAGTCATTTGTTGGTGAACAAGGCATTCTACTTGGCAAGTAACGCATTACTTGGTCAACAAGGCATTCGACTTGATCAACAAGGCATTCGACTTGTTCCTGAAGGGCATTAGACTTAGTCAACAACGAATTTAACTTCTTCAACACTTGATTTGAGTTGTTCAACAATGCATTACTTTGTCAACAACGCATTCGACTTGTTCAACAACGCATTTGACTTGGTAAGTAGGCATTCGACTTGTTTAACAATGTATTATATGGTCAATAAGGCATTCGACTTGTTCAAGACGACATTACTTTGTCAACAAGGCATTCAACTTGTTCAAGACGGCATTACTTTCTCAACAAGGCATCCGACTTGTTCTTCAAGGCATTACACTTGGTCAACAAGTGATTCGACTTGTTTAACAAGTCATTCCTTCGTGAACAATGCAATCAACTTGTTCAACAAGGCATTTGAATTGTTTAACAAGATATTCAACTTATTCAGCAAGGTATTATTACATGGTCAACAAGGTACTCGACTCGATCAAGAAGGCATTACTTGGTCAACAAGGCATTCGAATTGTTCAACAAGGTATTCGACTTGGACACCGACTTGTTGAAGAAGCATTACTTGGTCAACGAGGCATCCGACTTGGTCAACAAAGGATTTGACTTTTTTCAACAACGGATTTACTTGTTCAACAAGTCAATAGTTGCTGAACAAGGCATTCTACTTGTCAAGTAACGCATTACTTGGTCAACAAGGCATTCGACTTGTTCAACGAGGCATTTGACTTGGTCAATCAGGCATTCGAATTGGTCAAGACATCGATTCTAGATCAACAAGGCATTCGACTTGTTCCTGAAGGCATTAGACTTGGTCAACAAGGAATTTGACTTCTTCAGCACTTGATTTGAGTTGTTCAACAACGCATTACTTTGTCAACAAGGCATTCGACTTGTTCAAAAAGGCATTTAACTTGGTAAGTAAGGCATTCGACTTGTTCAACATGGTATTATATGGTCAATAAGGCATTCGACTTGTTCAAGACGAAATTACTTTGTCAACAAGGCATTCGACTTGTTCAAGACGGCATTACTTGGTCAACGAGGCATCCGACTTGGTCAACAAAGGATTTGACTTTTTTCAACCAGTCATTAGTTGGTGAACAAGGCATTCTACTTGTTAAGTAACGCATTACTTGGTCAACAAGGCATTCGACTTGTTCAACAAGGTATTCGATTTGGTCAACAAGGCTTTCGAATTGGTCAAGACATCGATTCTAGATCAACAAGGCATTCGACTTGTTCTTGAAGGCATTAGACTTGGTCAACAAGGAATTTGACTTCTTCAGCACTTGATTTGGGTTGTTCAACAATGCATTACTTTGTCAACAAGGTATTCGACTTGTTCGACAAGGCATTTGACTCGGTAAGTAAGGCATTCGACTTGTTCAACAAGGTATTATATGGTCAATAAGGCATTGACTTGTTCAAGACGACATTACTTTGTCAAGAAAGCATTCGACTTGGTCAACAAAGGATTTGACTTTTTTCAACAATGGATTTTACTTGTTCAACAAGGCATTCTACTTTCCAAGTAACGCATTACTTGGTAAACAAGGCATTCGACTTGTTCAACAAGGCATTTGACTTGGTCAACCAGGCATTCGAATTGGTCAAGACATCGATACCTGTTTAACAACGACTTGTGCCTGAAGGCATTAAACTTAGTCAACATGGAATTTAACTTCTTCAACACTTGATTTGAGTTGTTCAACAACGCATTACTTTGTCAACAAGGCATTCGACATGTTCAACAAGGCATTTGACTAGGTAAGTAAGGCATTCGACTTGTTCAACAAGGTATTATTACATGATCAACAAGGCACTCGACTCGTTCAAGAAGGCATTACATGGTCAACAAGGCATTCGACTTGTTCAACAAGGCATTCGACTTGGTCAACAAAGGCATCTGACTTGTTGAAGAAGGCATTACTTGGTCAACGAGGCATCCGACCTGGTCAACAAAGGATTTAACTTTTTTCAACAACGGATGTTACTTGTTCAACAAGTCATTAGTTGGTGAACAAGGCATTCTACTTGTCAAGTAACGCATTACTTGGTCAACAAGGCATTCGACTTGATCAACAAGGCATTCGACTTGTTCCTGAAGGCATTAGACTTAGTCAACAACGAATTTAACTTCTTCAACACTTGAGTTGAGTTGTTGAACAATGCATTACTTTGTCAACAACGCATTCGACTTGTTCAACAACGCATTTGACTTGGTAAGTAGGCATTCGACTTGTTTAACAATGTATTATATGGTCAATAAGGCATTCGACTTGTTCAAGACGACATTACTTTGTCAACAAGGCATTCAACTTGTTCAAGACGGCATTACTTTCTCAACAAGGCATCCGACTTGTTCTTCAAGGCATTACACTTGGTCAACAAGTGATTCGACTTGTTTAACAAGTCATTCCTTCGTGAACAATGCAATCAACTTGTTCAACAACGCATTACTTGGTCAACAAGGCATTTGAATTGTTTAACAAGATATTCGACTTGGACAACAAGGTATTCGACTTGGACAACAAGGCATCCGACTTGTTGAAGAAGCATTACTTGGTCAACGAGGCATCCGACTTGGTCAAGAAAGGATTTGACTTTTTTCAACAACAGATTTACTTGTTCAACAAGTCAATAGTTGCTGAACAATGCATTCTACTTCTCAAGTAACGCATTACTTGGTCAACAAGGCATTCGACTTGTTCAACGAGGCATTTGACTTGGTCAATCAGACATTCGAATTGGTCAAGCATCGATACTTGATCAACAAGACATTCGACTTGTTCCTGAAGGCATTAGACTTGGTCAACAAGGAATTTGACTTCTTCAAAACTTGATTTGAGTTGTTCAACAAGCCATTACTTTTTCAACAAGGCATTCGACTTGTTCAAAAAGGCATTTAACTTGGTAAGTAAGGCATTCGACTTGTTCAACAAGGTATTATATGGTCAATAAGGCATTCGACTTGTTCAAGACGAAATTACTTTGTCAACAAGGCATTCGACTTGTTCATGACGGCATTACTTGGTCAAGAGGCATCCGACTTGGTCAACAAAGGATTTGACTTTTTTCAACAGTGGATTTTACATGTTCAACAAGTCATTAGTTGGTGAACAAGGCTATCTACTTGTCAAGTAACGCATTACTTGGTCAACAAGGCATTCGACTTGTTTAACAAGGTATTCGATTTGGTCAACAAGGCTTTCGAATTGGTCAAGACATCGATTCTAGATCAACAAGGCATTCGACTTGTTCCTGAAGGCATTAGACTTGGTCAACAAGGAATTTGACTTCTTCAGCACTTGATTTGAGTTGTTCAACAATGCATTACTTTGTCAACAAGGTATTCGACTTGTTCGACAAGGCATTTGACTTGGTAAGTAAGGCATTCGACTTTTTCAACAAGGTATTATATGGTCAATAAGGCATTGACTTGTTCAAGACGACATTACTTTGTCAACAAAGCATTCGACTTGGTCAACAAAGGATTTGACTTTTTTCAACAATGGATTTTACTTGTTCAACAAGTTATTTGTTGGTGAACAAGGCATTCTACTTTCCAAATAACGCATTACTTGGTAAGCAAGGCATTCGACTTGTTCAACAAGGCATTTGACTTGGTCAACCAAGCATTCGAATTGGTCAAGACATAGATACTTGTTTAACAACGACTTGTTCCTGAAGGCATTAAACTTAGTCAACATGGAATTTAAATTCTTCAACACTTGATTTGAGTTGTTCAACAACGCATTACTTTGTCAATAAGGCATTTGACTTGGTAAGTAAGGCATTCGACTTGTTCAACAAGGTATTATATGGTCAATAAGGCATCCGACTTGTTCAAGACGACATTACTTTGTCAACAAGGCATTCGACTTGTTCAAGACGGCATTACTTTGTCAACAAGGCATCCGACTTGTTCATCAAGGCATTAGACTTGGTCAACAAGTGATTCGACTTGTTCAACAAGTCATTCCTTGGTGAACAATGCAATCAACTTGTTCAACAACGCATTACTTGGTCAACAAAGCATTTGAATTGTTCAATAAGACATTCGACTTGTTCAGCAAGATATTATTACATGATCAACAAGGCACTCGACTCGTTCAAGAAGGCATTACATGGTCAACAAGGCATTCGACTTGTTCAACAAGGCATTCGACTTGGTCAAAAGGCATCTGACTTGTTGAAGAAGCCATTACTCGGTCAACGAGGCATCCGACCTGGTCAACAAAGGATTTAACTTTTTTCAACAACGGATGTTACTTGTTCAAGAAGTCATTAAATGGTGAACAAGGCATTCTACTTGTCAAGTAACGCATTACTTGGTCAACAAGGCATTCGACTTGATCAACAAGGCATTCGACTTGTTCTTGAAGGCATTAGACTTAGTCAACAATGAATTTAACTTCTTCAACACTTGATTTGAGTTGTTGAACAACGCATTACTTTGTCAACAAGGCATTCGACTTGTTCAACAAGGCATTTGACTTGGTAAGTAAGGCATTCGACTTGTTCAACAAGGTATTATATGGTCAATAAGGCATTGACTTGTTGAAGACGACATTACTTTGTTAAGAAAGCATTCAACTTGGTCAACAAAGGATTTGACTTTTTTCAACAATGGATTTTACTTGTTCAACAAGTCATTTGTTGGTGAACAAGGCATTCTACTTTCCAAGTAACGCATTACTTGGTCAACAAGGCATTTGACTTGTTCAACAAGGCATTAGACTTGGTCAACAAAGGCATCTATCTGACTTGTTGAAGAAGGCATTACTTGGTCAACGAGGCATCCGACCTGGTCAACAAAGGATTTAACTTTTTTCAACAACGGATGTTACTTTTTCAACAAGTCATTAGTTGGTGAACAAGGCATTCTACTTGTCAAGTAACGCATTACTTGGTCAACAAGGCATTCGACTTGATCAACAAGGCATTCGACTTGTTCCTGAAGGCATTAGACTTAGTCAACAACGAATTTAACTTCTTCAACACTTGATTTGAGTTGTTCAACAATGCATTACTTTGTCAACAACGCATTCGACTTGTTCAACAAGGCATTTGACTTGGTAAGTAGGCATTCGACTTGTTTAACAATGTATTATATGGTCAATAAGGCATTCGACTTGTTCAAGACGACATTACTTTGTCAACAAGACATTCGACTTGTTCAAGACGGCATTACTTTGTCAACGAGGCATCCGACTTGGTCAACAAAGGATTTGACTTTTTTCAACAATGGATTTTACTTGTTCAACAAGTCATTTGTTGGTGAACAAGGCATTCTACTTTCCAAGTAACGCATTACTTGGTCAACAAGGCATTCGACTTGTTCAACAAGGCATTTGACTTGGTCAACCAGGCATTCGAATTGGTCAAGACATCGATACTTATTTAACAAGGCATTCGACTTGTTCCTGAAGGCATTAAACTTAGTCAACAAAGAATTTAACTTCTTCAACACTTGATTGGAGTTGTTCAACAACGCATTACTTTGTCAACAAGGCATTCGACATGTTCAACAAGGCATTTGAGTTGGTAAGTAAGGCATTCGACTTGTTCAACAAGGTATTATATGGTCAATAAGGCATCCGACTTGTTCAAGACGACATTACTTTGTCAACAAGGCATTCAACTTGTTCAAGACGGCATTATTTTGTCAACAAGGCATCCGACTTGTTCTTCAAGGCATTACACTTGGTCAACAAGTGATTCGACTTGTTTAACAAGTCATTCCTTCGCGAACAATGCAATCAACTTGTTCAACAACGCATTACCTGGTCAACAAGGTATTTGAATTGTTTAACAAGATATTCGACTTATTCAGCAAGGTATTATTACATGGTCAACAAGGTACTCGACTCGATCAAGAAGGCATTACTTGGTCAACAAGGAATTCGAATTGTTCAACAAGGTATTCGACTTGGACAACAAGGCATCGGACTTGTTGAAGAAGCATTACTTGGTCAACGAGGCATCCGACTTGGTCAACAAAGGATTTGACTTTTTTCAACAACGGATTTACTTGTTCATCAAGTCAATAGTCGCTGAACAAGGCATTCTACTTGTCAAGTAACGGATTACTTGGTCAACAAGGCATTCGACTTGTTCAACGAGGCATTTGACTTGGTCAATCAGGCATTCGAATTGGTCAAGACATCGATACTTGATCAACAAGGCATTCGACTTGTTCCTGAAGGCATTAGACTTGGTCAACAAGGAATTTGACTTCTTCAAAACTTGATTTGAGTTGTTCAACAATGCATTACTTTTTCAACAAGGCATTCGACTTGTTCACAAAGGCATTTAACTTGGTAAGTAAGGCATTCGACTTGTTCAACATGGTTTTATATGGTCAATAAGGCATTCGACTTGTTCAACAAGGTATTATATGGTCAATAAGGCATTCGACTTGTTCAAGACGAAATTACTTTGTCAACAAGGCATTCGACTTGTTCAAGACGGCATTATTTGGTCAAGAGGCATCCGACTTGGTCAACAAAGGATTTGACTTTTTTCAACCGTGGATTTTACATGTTCAACAAGTCATTAGTTGGTGAACAAGGCTATCTACTTGTCAAGTAACGCGTTACTTGGTCAACAAGGCATTCTACTAGTTCAACAAGGTATTCGATTTGGTCAACAAGGCTTTCGAATTGGTCAAGACATCGATTCTAGATCAACAAGGCATTCGACTTGTTCCTGAAGGCATTAGACTTGGTCAACCAGGAATTTGACTTCTTCAACACTTGATTTGAGTTGTTCAACAATGCATTACTTTGTCAACAAGTCATTCGACTTGTTCAAAAAGGCATTTAACTTGGTAAGTAAGGCATTCGACTTGTTCAACAAGGTATTATATGGTCAATAAGGCATTCGACTTGTTCAAGACGAAATTACTTTGTCAACAAGGCATTCGACTTGTTCAAGACGGCATTGCTTGTTCAACAAGTCATTAGTTGGTGAACAAGACATTCTACTTGTCAAGTAACGCATTACTTGGTCAACAAGGTATTCGATTTGGTCAACAAGGCTTTCGAATTGGTCAAGACATTGATTCTAGATCAACAAGGCATTCGACTTGTTCCTGAAGGCATTAGACTTGTTCAACAAGGAATTTGACTTCTTCAGCACTTGATTTGAGTTGTTCAACAATGCATTACTTTGTCAACAAGGTATTCGACTTGTTCGACAAGGCATTTGACTTGGTAAGTAAGGCATTCAACTTGTTGAACAAGGTATTATATGGTCAATAAGGCATTGACTTGTTCAAGACGACATTACTTTGTCAACAAAGCATTCGACTTGGTCAACAAAGGATTTGACTTTTTTCAACAATGGATTTTACTTGTTCAACAAGTCATTTATTGGTGAACAAGGCATTCTACTTTCCAAGTAACGCATTACTTGGTCAACAAGGCATTGGACTTGTTCAACAAGGTATTTGACTTGGTCAACCAGGCATTCGAATTGGTCAAGACATCGATACTTGTTTAACAACGACTTGTTCCTGAAGGCATTAAACTTAGTCAACATGGAATTTAACTTCTTCAGCACTTGATTTGAGTTGTTCAACAATGCATTACTTTGTCAACAAGATATTCGACTTGTTCGACAAGGCATTTGACTTGGTAAGTAAGGTATTCGACTTGTTCAACAAGGTATTATATGGTCAATAAGGCATTGACTTGTTCAAGACGATATTACTTTGTCAACAAAGCATTCGACTTGGTCAACAAAGGATTTGACTTTTTTCAACAATGTATTTTACTTGTTCAACAAGTCAATTTGTTAGATAACAAGGCATTCTACTTGTCAAGTAACGCATTACATGGTCAACAAGGCATTCGACTTGTTCAACAAGGCATTTGACTTGGTCAACCAGGCATTCGAATTGGTCGAGACATCGATACTTGTTTAACAACGACTTGTTCCTGAAGGAATTAAACTTAGTCAACATGGAATTTAACTTCTTCAACACTTGATTTGAGTTGTTCAACAACGCATTACTTTGTCAACAAGGCATTCGACATGTTCAGCAAGGCATTTGACTTGGTAAGTAAGGCATTCGACTTGTTCAACAAGGTATTATATGGTCAATAAGGCATCCGACTTGTTCAAGACGACATTACTTTGTCAACAAGGCATTCGACTTGTTCAAGACGACATTACTTTGTCAACAAGGCATTCGACTTGTTCAAGACGGCATTACTTTGTCAATAAGGCATCCGACTTGTTCTTCAAGGCATTAGATTTGGTCAACAAGTGATTCGACTTGTTCAACAAGTCATTCCTTGGTGAACAATGCAATCAACTTGTTCAACAACACATTACTTGGTCAACAAAGCAGTTGAATTGTTCACAAGACATTCGACTTGTTCAGCAAGGTATTATTACATGATCAACAAGGCACTCGACTCGTTCAAGAAGGCATTACATGGTCAACAAGGCATTCGACTTGTTCAACAAGGCATTCGACTTGGTCAACAAAGGCATCTGACTTGTTCAAGAAGGCATTACTTGGTCAACGAGGCATCCGACCTGGTCAACAAAGGATTTAACTTTTTTCAACAACGGATGTTACTTGTTCAACAAGTCATTAGTTGGTGAACAAGGCATTCTACTTGTCAAGTAACGCATTACTTGGTCAACAAGGCATTCGACTTGATCAACAAGGCATTCGACTTGTTCCTGAAGGCATTAGACTTAGTCAACAACGAATTTAACTTCTTCAACACTTGATTTGAGTTGTTCAACAATGCATTACTTTGTCAACAACGCATTCGACTTGTTCAACAAGGCATTTGACTTGGTAAGTAGGCATTCGACTTGTTTAACAATGTATTATATGGTCAATAAGGCATTCGACTTGTTCAAGACGACATTACTTTGTCAACAAGGCATTCAACTTGTTCAAGACGGCATTACTTTGTCAACAAGGCATCCGACTTGTTCTTCAAGGCATTACACTTGGTCAACAAGTGATTCCACTTGTTTAACAAGTCATTCCTTCGTGAACAATGCAATCAACTTGTTCAACAACGCATTACTTGGTCAACAAGGCATTTTAATTGCTTAACAAGATATTCGACTTATTCAGCAAGGTATTATTACATGGTCAACAAGGTACTCGACTCGATCAAGAAGGCATTACTTGGTCAACAAGGCATTCGAATTGTTCAACAAGGTACTCGACTTGGACAACAAGGCATCCGACTTGTTGAAGAAGCATTACTTGGTCAACGAGGCATCCGACTTGGTCAACAAAGGATTTGACTTTTTTCAATAACGGATTTACTTGTTCAACAAGTCAATAGTTGCTGAACAAGGCATTCTACTTGTCAAGTAACGCATTACTTGGTCAACAAGGCATTCGACTTGTTCAACAAGGCATTTGACTTGGTCAACCAGGCATTTGAATTGGTCAAGACATCGATACTTGATCAACAAGGCATTCGACTTGTTCCTGAAGGCATTAGACTTGGTCAACAAGGAATTTGACTTCTTCAACACTTGATTTGAATTGTTCAACAACGCATTACTTTTTCAACAAGGCATTCGACTTGTTCAAAAAGGCATTTAACTTGGTAAGTAAGGCATTCAACTTGTTAAACAAGGTATTATATGGTCAATAAGGCATTCGACTTGTTCAACAAGGTATTATATGGTCAATAAGGCATTCGACTTGTTCAAGACGAAATTACTTTGTCAACAAGGCGTTAGACTTGTTCAAGATGGCATTACTTGGTCAAGAGGCATCCGACTTGGACAACAAAGGATTTGACTTTTTTCAACAGTGGATTTTACATGTTCAACAAGTCATTAGTTGGTGAACAAGGCTATCTACTTGTCAAGTAACTCATTACATGGTCAACAAGGCATTCGACTTGTTTAACAAGGTATTCGATTTGGTCAAAAAGGCTTTTGAATTGGTCAAGACATCGATTCTAGATCAACAAGGCATTCGACTTGTTCCTGAAGGCATTAGACTTGGTCAACAAGGAATTTGACTACTTCAGCACTTGATTTGAGTTGTTCAACAATGCATTACTTTGTCAACAAGGTATTCGACTTGTTCGACAAGGAATTTGGCTTGCTAAGTAAGGTATTCGACTTGTTCAACAAGGTATTATATGGTCAATAAGGCATTGACTTGTTCAAGACGATATTACTTTGTCAACAAAGCATTCGACTTGGTCAACAAAGGATTTGACTTTTTTCAACAATGTATTTTACTTGTTCAACAAGTCATTTGTTGGATAACAAGGCATTCTACTTGTCAAGTAACGCATTACATGGTCAACAAGGCATTCGACTTGTTCAACAAGGCATTTGACTTGGTCAACCAGGCATTCGAATTGGTCAAGACATCGATACTTGTTTAACAACGACTTGTTCCTGAAGGCATTAAACTTAGTCAACATGGAATTTAACTTCTTCAACACTTGATTTGAGTTGTTCAACAACGCATTACTTTGTCAACAAGGCATTCGACATGTTCAGCAAGGCATTTGACTTGGTAAGTAAGGCATTCGACTTGTTCAACCAGGTATTATATGGTCAATAAGGCATCCGACTTGTTCAAGACGACATTACTTTGTCAACAAGGCATTCGACTTGTTCAAGACGGCATTACTTTGTCAACAAGGCATCCGACTTGTTCTTCAAGGCATTAGATTTGGTCAACAAGTGATTCGACTTGTTCAACAAGTCAATCCTTGGTAAATAATGTAATCAACTTGTTCAACAACGCATTACTTGGTCAACAAAGCAGTTGAATTGTTCAACAAGACATTCGACTTGTTGAGTAAGGTATTATTACATGATCAACAAGGCACTCGACTCGTTCAAGAAGGCATTACATGGTCAACAAGGCATTCGACTTGTTCAACAAGGCATTCGACTTGGTCAACAAAGACATCTGACTTGTTGAAGAAGGCATTACTTGGTCAACGAGGCATCCGACCTGGTCAACAAAGGATTTAACTTTTTTCAACAACGGATGTTACTTGTTCAACAAGTCATTAGTTGGTGAACAAGACATTCTACTAGTCAAGTAACGCATTACTTGGTCAACAGGTCATTCGACTTGATCAACAAGGCATTCGACTTATTCCTAAAGGCATTAAACTTAGTCAACAACGAATTTAACTTCTTCAACACTTGATTTGAGTTGTTCAACAATGCATTAATTTGCCAACAACGCATTCGAGTTGTTCAACAAAGCATTTGACTTGGTAAGTATGCATTCGACTTGTTTCACAAGGTATTATATGGTCAATAAGGCATTCGACTTGTTCAAGACGACATTACTTTGTCAACAAGGCATTCAACTTGTTCAAGACGGCATTACTTTGTCAACAAGGCATCCGACCTGTTCTTCAAGGCATTAGACTTGGTCAACAAGTGTTTCGACTTGTTTAACAAGTCATTCCGTGGTGAACAATGCAATCAACTTGTTCAACAACGTATTACTTGGTCAACAAGGCATTTGAATTGTTTAACAAGATATTCGATTTGTTCAGCAAGGTATTATTACATGGTCAACAAGGTACTCGACTCGATCAAGAAGGCATTCGACTTGGTCAACAAGACATTTGAATTGTTCAACAAGGCATTCGACTTGGACAACAAGGCATCCGACTTGTTGAAGAAGACATTACTTGGTCAACGAGGCATCCGACTTGGTCAACAAAGGATTTGACTTTTTTCAACAACGGATTTACTTGTTCAACAAGTCAATTGTTGCTGAACAAGGCATTCTACTTGTCAATTAACGCATTACTTGGTCAACAAGGCATTCGACTTGTTCAATAAGGCATTTGACTTGGTCAACAAGGCATTCGAATTGCTCAAGACATCGATACTTAATCAAAAAGGCATTCGACTTGTTCCTGAAGGCATTAGACTTAGTCAACAACGAATTTAACTTCTTCAACACTTGGATTGAGTTGTTCAACAACGCATTACTTTGTCAACATGGCATTCGACTTGTTCAACAAGGCAGTTGACTTGGTAAGTAAGGCATTCGACTTGTTCAACAAGGTATATGGTCAATAAGGCATTCTCGACCTGTTCAAGACGACATCACTTTGTCAACAAGGCATTCTACTTGTTCAAGACGGCATTACTTTGTCAACAAGGCATCCGACTTGTTCTTCAAGGCATTAGATTTGGTCAACAAGTGATTCGACTTGTTTTTTTTTTTTTGGGAAAAGGTCATTAAAATAAAATGTGGAAAGATACAATGTTCAGCAGCAATAAGCTGCACCGCTCGGTAACATGCTACCTATAAACAACGCAAGCAATCCAATCGAGCAAGCAAACATCAAAAGCAAGCAAGCAGACTGTAAGCAAGTGACTACGTGCTCGGCCACGCAATGCGCCAAACACGTCGAAGCGCACACGACTGTAGCTGATACTTCCCTCCAAGGGTAGAGAGCCGTATACAGAGTGTAGTCTCGACGTCCGCAACGATATGAGTAGGAGGTCTTCGTCTTCCTTCCCGCCATCGTCGGTTGCGCTCGGCCCATAGGTGATAGACAAGCGATGCAAGCGCATGTCGGGGCCCCATCCATGCAAGGTGCTTGCCCTGCCACCTTTGAGCAGCCCAGTGAACCCCTTTGATCCAGTCCGTGTAAGGCCATCCAAAACGTAACTTTCCCTGCAAAGACTGTAGGCAATGTCTGGAAAATGAACACTCAAAGAAAAGATGCCGTGTTGTCTCTATAGCATGGCCATCATCACACAAGAGGCAAGCTGAACTTCCTGCTGCCGCGGCCACCCATGGCTTGTCCCTCGTCGCCAGGCGTTCCCTAATCGCCAGCCATAAAATGACTTCATGCCGTGGTATCGAGATAGGGCCTCCGAACAGGTTGGTCCAGAATGCAGGCGGAGAATGTTGGCGTATGCAATTTCTCACGGAGTGAGTAGAGAAGACGCCATTGGGAGTCCCCCGCCATCGAATCGTGTCCATCTCACCGTGTTGAATGGGAGGTAGGAGACCAGCAAAATCCATGAACTCCACCGTTGTCTGTCCTGGCCAATGTCATCCCGACTCATCAATCACCGCGCTCAATCGTGAATCAAGTGGGAGGCCCATAACAGATGGACCACGCGGGTACCGTTCCACCAGCGGAATCGTGAGTAGCCATGGGTCAGTCCAGAGGCGTGTATTCGCTCCATTCCCAATGCGGAACTCTAGAAGTGGCCGGATGATGGGTCTGAGCTTGAGGAGCTTCTTCCAGCTCCATGAGGTATTAGCCGTGGATCTGATGGTCCAGAAGGATGTGTTGTGCAGCCGCGTCCGTCGTATCCATGTGGCCCATATCGAAGACTCATCTCCCCTGAGAATGTTCCAAATAAGACGCATCATCAGCGCCTTGTTCTCCACCTCAATCGATCTCAGTCCAAGTCCCCCTTCGTCCCTTGGTGCACATACGTCGGTCCATGCCACCTTCGCACTAGATCCCTTCCACAAGAAAGCTCGAAGACGCTTCTCGATACTACGGATGATTTCCTTGGGAGTAAGAAGACTCCCGCCCAATACACATGGATAGCCATAAGGACTGATCGAATGAGCTGTACCCTCCCGGCGTATGAGAGCGAGTGGTTGGTCCAAGAACCAAGCCGACGATCAATAGAACGTAATAAGGGGGCGCAATCATCGATAGTCAATCGCGATGTGATAAGGGGGACCCCCAGGTACCGCACAGGAAGAGACCCAATAGGGAAGCCGATAACAGCCTGGAGTGTACCCTTCAGTCGTTCTGCCCATTTCGAGATAAACATCTCGCTTTTACTGGAGTTTGCCCGTAGCCCTGAAAGCGAAGCAAAAAGCTCGAGGCTGTCGCGGAAGATACTGACTGATTGAACGTCCGCCTGCGAGAAAAGAAGAAGATCATCGGCGAAGGTCAACATGAAGAGGGATGTGGCCTCGCATCGCCAATGGTATCGGAAGCTGCTGCTAAGTTGGATGCGGGACGCTATGATTCCATGTAAAGCCTCCATCACCAACACAAAGAGATAAGGTGATATGGGGTCGCCGTGTCTGAGACCCCGCCGTCCTTTGAAGAAACCCTCCAGCCTACCGTTGATGTTGATGGAAAAATGCGTCGACGTGAGGCATGACCGGACCCACCCAATGAAGGTCGGGTGAAAGTGAAGTGCCTGAAGTGTGGCAAAGATAAAATCCCACTCAATCTTATCATATGCCTTGGCGAGGTCGACCTTAAGAGCCACCCGTTCAGGCAGCCCGGCTCTATTGTATCCGTGACAAATCTCTTGGGCTAAGAGAATGTTGTCGGAAATACGCCTTCCAGGGATGAATGCCGTCTGTGTTGGGTGGACAAGTTTCCCCAAGCTGTCTCGTAGCCGATTAGCAATGATCTTGGAGATGATCTTATAGAGAACGTTGCAGCAGGCAATCGGTCGAAAATCCTTCGCCATGCGTGGATTATCCCCTTTTGGAATGAGGGTGATAAGGGTCGAATTCAGCTCCCCCAGGAGGCGTCCCGTCCGGAAGAAATCCCGGATGGCGAACGAGATATCCTCCCCGATGATGTGCCATGCCCGCTTGTAGAAAACCGCGGAGTACCCGTCTGGCCCTGGCGATTTGTTATCTCCCATTGCATTCAGCGTGTTGTTGATTTCCACATCAGTGACCGGCTGAACCATTGCCTCCGCGTCGGTTGTGCTAAGCGCTGCCCCGAAGTAAGGCGCGACGTCAGAGGCAGATATTAGGGTTGTCCGCATGGATTGCCCGAGGAGTTCGAGTAATATCGGACCAATTCAGCCCGCACTTGTGCACCACCCTCGAACGTGTTTCCCGCCTCATCCTCCAAGTGGAAGATACGATTTCCAACCCGCCGAGTGGCCACTTTCTTGAAGAAAAAAGAAGTGCATTGGTCACCGTCCTTGTGCCATGCCACTTTCGCCCGCTGAAGGAGGGCCGAATGCTCCAATTCGACCGCTTTGGCATACACAAGCCGACATTGCTTCTCCAAGATTAGTAATTGATCCTCCAATGGATAGTTTGCCGCCATGTCCTGAGCAATCTCTAGAAATTTGCGCGCCTCGAGCACGTTACGATTGAGATCACCCTTGTCTCGCCGTAGTTGTCGTAGTTCCCTCTTCATCGCTTTCAGTCTCTGGATGACTACATACATCGGGTATCCATTTGCTTGCAGACTCCAAGTTTTCGCCACGATAGGAAGAAAACGAGGATCCTGCGCCAAAAAATTATCAAAACAAAAAGAATTATTCCTCTCAGAAGCCCTAGCTGTAGTCACGAGGATGAGTAGAGAGTGGTCCGATGTAGCAGGGGTTGCGCAATGATAAGTAAGGTCCCCAAATCTAGCGAACCAAGAAGGGTTGCCAAGCATCCTATCGAGGCGTCGCCATACACCCGACGTGCCCCCTTGCTGATTATACCACGTGTAGAGTTGCCCCGTGCATGGCAGGGTTGCGAGGTCCGATGTAGTCATGCATGCAATCATCTCCGGACAGCCCCCCGTGGTCGATCCTCCCCGCGCGTCCGTGCTTGCCATGATCGCGTTGAAATCCCCCATAACAAGCCATGGTGAGTTTGCGTGCAGCTGTGAGGTCTCGATGAGATCCGTCCAAAGGTCACGTCGGGACACCCTCTGATTATGACCGTATGCGAATGTGATGAAGAAATCCTCACGCTCCGCAAGGATCATCGCCTTACAGTGAATGTTCTGAGTGGTGTACGCAAGAATTGTGACAGTAACTAGGCGGGCATCCCAGCCCACCCAGATACGAGACGCCGGCCCATTATCGTATTCAAAGAACCAACTCCAAGCCCTGGTAGAATGTGAAAGGGCAGCCGCATTCTGCTCGGAGACCCGTGTCTCGTACAGCCCGATAATCTACAGCTTATACTTAGTAATAATATCCCCCACCGCCCATCTGTGGTCTACCCTGTTTAGACCACGTACATTCCAAACGGCGATTGGGATCATGGGCACACGTCGAGAAGGGCTGCTTCAGGACCCTTAAGTGTGTTCGCCGTGTCCAAGTTGTCCAAGTCCGCAAGAACCTCGAATGGGTTAATGCTAGCTAGTACAATAGCTCCCGGCTGCGCGTTGGCTGAACTTGTTGAACATCCATCTACAGGCTTCGGGTACTCCTGCAGCCGCGGCTCGTGATCTTGCTCCATGTTGGTGGGTGGAACAACCTCCTTGCCCTTGTCGGGATGACCAACTCTTCTCCATTCGCGCCGTGTGTGTGGGACATTCTGGGGTTTCTTCGGCATCGTCGATGTGCGCTGCCCCGTGGATTGCCTCGGTCCCGTATTTGGTCGTGGCTGTGGGTTTGACGAGAGGGACATGTTCCCGCCCCGTGGGTCCATGCACCGCATAAGGAGCACTTCCGCGGCCTCCATTCGTACTCGACACGAACTGTAACCGCGCCGTCAGATCCTCCACCTTCACGTGGAATGCGAATATTGAAGCTTTCAAGAAAAGGCTCCTGGAGATTCTTTGATATGCATACCCGAGCGTAGTCAATACGTTCCGCTGAAATCGTCATAGAATCTGCGAAGAGTGGCTTCCCGACGACGCTAGCGACAATGCCTAACCCCTCCTGTGTCCAGAACTCGCCCGGTACGTTACGCAATTTCACCCATAGCGGAACATGGGTGTGCTGAATTTTCTCGAGAGACATCCCCGTTCGCCAAGCCTCGAGAAAAATGGGTTGACCTTGCATGAGCCACGGTCCTCCTTCAAGAACCGCATTGGCTGCTGCCGCGGTTGCAAATCTGAATTTGAAAAAACCGTTGGCCGTTGCGCGTACCTCCAACAGTTTCTCCCAAATTGAACGGAAATGCGGTTCAACAAACGGGAAATATGGTTTTTTCCCCAAAAAATACCCTACGAGGGTATTGTCCCAACGTGCCGCACCCTCTTTGCGACCTCCCATGATGGGCAGGCCTCCGCTACACCGTCCTTGAGAGTTGGGGCTGTATATGTCAAGGTATAGCGTGTAGGGCTTGGTTTGCGAGGTGCTTCTTCGTGCACCGTCCCGCGAGTTACCGCAGCAAACGATGGCTGAGGGTCTTCGTGCATCGATACTTGATCAACAAGGCATTCGACTTGTTCCTGAAGGTATTAGACTTAGTCAACAAGGAATTTGACTTCTTCAACAGTTGATTTGAGTTGTTCAACAACGCATTACTTTGTCAACAAGGCATTCGACTTGTCCAACAAGGCATTTGACTTGGTAAGTAAGGCATTCAATTTGTTCAACAAGGTATTATATGGTCAATAAGGCATTCGACTTGTTCAAGACGACTTTACTTTGTCAACAAGGCATTCGACTTGTTCAACAAGGCATTGGAGTTGGTCAACAAGGCATTCGAATTGATCAAAACATCTATACTTGATCAACAAGGCATTCCACTTGTTCCTGAAGGCATTAGACTTAGTCAACAACGAATTCCACTTCTACAACACTTGATTTGAGTTGTTCAACAACGCATTACTTTGTCAACAAGGCATTCGACTTGTTCAACAAGGAATTTGACTTGGAAAATAAGGCATTCAACTTGTTCAACAAGGTATTATATGGTCAGTCAATAAGGCATTCGACTTGTTCAAGACGACATTACTTTGTCAACAAGGCATTCGACTTGTTCACGACGATATTAGTTTGTCCACAAGGCATCCGACATATTCTTCAAGGCATTAGACTTGCTCAACAAGTGATTCGACTTGTTCATCATGTTATTCCTTGGTGAACAATGCAATGAACTTGTTCAACAACGCATTACTTGGTCAACAAGGCATTTGAATTGTTCAACAAGGCATTCGACAAGGCATTACTTGGTCAACGAGGCATTTGAATTGTTCAACAAGGCATTACTTAGTCAACGAGGCATCCGACTTGGTCAACAAAGGATTTCACTTTTTTCAACAATGGAGTTTACTAGTTCAAGAAGTCATTAGATGATGAACAAGGCATTCAACTTGTCAAGTAACGCATTACTTGGTCAACAAGGCATTCGACTTGTTCAACAAGGCATTCGAATTGGTCAAGACATCGATACTTGATCAACAAGGCATTCGACTTGTTCCTGAAGGCATTAAACTTGCATTGTTTTTTAACAATGCATTCGACTTGTTCAACAAGGCATTTGACTTGGTAAGTAAGGCATTCGACTTGTTAATCAAGGTATTATATGGTCAATACGGCATTCGACTTGTTCAAGACGGCATTACTTTGCCAACAAGGCTTCGGACTTGACCTCAAGGCATTAGACTTTGTCAACAAGTGATTCGACTTGCTCAACAAGTCATTCCTTGGTGAACAATGCAATCAACTTGTTCAACAACGCATTACTTGGTCAACAAGGCATTTAACTTGTTCAACAAGGCAATCGACTTGTTCAGCAAGGCATTACATGGTCAACAAGGCATCGAGAAATCGAAGAAGCGATACACGGGTTTTCTCAGGTCTGTTCATATGGTACCTAACTAGGCTAATGAATTCTAAGATCCCAATAGGAATTTAGATCTCTTAACTTCAACTAACTCAAGATCGGTTCGAAGTGAAAGTGGAGATAACTTCAACTAACTTTCCGGAATTTCTATGCGAATCAAAATTGATAAATCAAGAAAAGGAAGTTTTCCAATCACTGACTCAAACCCATTGTCAAACGACTTGTTGAAGAAGGCATTACTTGGTCAACAAGGCATTCGACTTGTTCTTGAAGGCATTAGAATTGGTCAACAAGTGATTCGACTTGTTCAATAAGTCATTCCTCGGTGAACAATGCAATCAACTTGTTCTACAACGCATTACTTGGTCAACAAGGCATTGAATTGGTCAACAAGGCATTCGAGTTGTTCAGCAAGGCATTCGAGTTGTTCAGAAGGCATTACATGGTCAACAAGGCAACCGACTTGTTGAAGAAGGCATTACTTGGTCAACAAGGCATCCGACTTGTTCTTAAAGGCATTAGACTTGATCAACAAGGGATTCGACTTGTTCAACAAGGTATTATATGGTCAATAAAGCATTCGACTTGTTCAAGAAGACATTACTTTGTCAACAAGGCATTCGACTTGTTCAAGACGGCATTACTTTGTCAACAAGGCATCCGACTTGTTCTTCAAGGCATTAGACTTGGTCAACAAGTGATTAGACTTGTTCAACAAGTCATTCCTTGGTGAAAAATGCAATCAACTTGTTCAACAACGCATTACTTGGTCAATAAGGCATTTGACTTGTTCAACTAGACATTCGACTTGTTCAGCAAGGTATTATTACATGGTCAACAAGGCACTCGACACGTTCAAGAAGACATTACTTGGTAAACAAGGCATTCGACTTGTTCAACAAGGCATTCGACTTGGTCAACAAGGCATCCGACTGGTTGAAGAAGGCATTACTTGGTTAACGAGGCATCCGACATTGTCAACAAAGGATTTGAGTTTTTGAACAATGGATTTTACTTGTTCAACAAGTCATTAGTTGCTGAACAAGGCATTCTACTTGTCTAGTAACGCATTACTTGGTCAACAAGGCATTCGATTTGGTCAACAAGGCATTCGACTTGTACAACAATGCATTCGAATTGGTTAAGACATCGGTACTTGATCAACAAGGCATTCGACTTGTTCCTAAAGGCATTAGACTTTGTCAACAAGGAATTAGACTTCTTCAACACTTGATTTGAGTTGTTCAACAACGCATTACTTTGTCAACAAGGCATTCGACTTGTTCAACAAGGCATTTGACTTGGTAAGTAAGACTTTCGACTTGTTCAACAAGGTATTATATGGTCAATAAGGCATTCGACTTGTTCAAGACGACATTACTTTGTCAACAAAGCATTCGACTTGTTCAAGACGGTATTAGTTTGTCCACAAGGCATCCGAATTTTTCTTCAAGGCATTAGACTTGCTCAACAAGTGATTCGACTTGTTCATCAAGTCATTCCTTGGTGAACAATGCAATGAACTTGTTCAACAACGCATTACTTGGTCAACAAGGCATTTGAATTGTTCAACAAGGCATACTTGGTCAACGAGGCATCCGACTTGGTCAACAAAGGATTTCACTTTTTTCAACAATGGAGTTTACTTGTTCAAGAAGTCATTTAGATGGTGAACAAGGCATTCAACTTGTCAAGTAACGCATTACTTGGTCAACAAGGCATTCGACTTGTTCAACTAGGCATTTGATTTGGTCAACGATGCATTCGAATTGGTCAAGACATCGATACTTGATCAACAAGGCATTCGACTTGTTCCTGAAGGCATTAAAGTTGGTCAACAAGGAATTTGACTTCTTCAACACTTGATTTGAATTTTTTAACAATGCATTCGACTTGTTCAACAAGGCATTTGACTTGGTAAGTAAGGCATTCGACTTGTTAATCAAGGTATTATATGGTCAATAAGGCATTCGACTTGTTCAAGACGACATTACTTTGCCAACAAGACATCGGACTTGACCTCAAGGCATTAGACTTTGTCAACAAGTGATTCGACTTGCTCAACAAGTCATTCCTTGGTGAACAATGCAATCAACTTGTTCAACAACGCATTACTTGGTCAACAAGGCATTTAACTTGTTCAACAAGGCAATCGACTGGTTCAGCAAGGCATTACATGGTCAAAGGCATCGAGAAATCGAAGAAGCGATACACGGGTTTTCTCAGGTCTGTTCATATGGTACCTAACTAGGCTAATGAATTCTAAGATCCCAATAGGAATTTAGATCTCTTAACTTCAACTAACTCAAGATCGGTTCGAAGTGAAAGTGGAGATAACTTCAACTAACTTTCCGGAATTTCTATGCGAATCAAAATTGATAAATCAAGAAAAGGAAGTTTTCCAATCACTGACTCAAACCCATTGTCAAACGACTTGTTGAAGAAGGCATTACTTGGTCAACAAGGCATTCGACTTGTTCTTGAAGGCATTAGAATTGGTCAACAAGTGATTCGACTTGTTCAACAAGTCATTCCTCGGTGAACAATGCAATCAACTTGTTCTACAACGCATTACTTGGTCAACAAGGCATTCGAGTTGTTCAGCAAGGCATTACATGGTCAACAAGGCAACCGACTTGTTGAAGAAGGCATTACTTGGTCAACAAGGCATCCGACTTGTTCTTAAAGGCATTAGACTTGATCAACAAGGGATTCGACTTGTTCAACAAAGTATTATATGGTCAATAAAGCATTCGACTTGTTCAAGAAGACATTACTTTGTCAACAAGGCATTCGACTTGTTCAAGACGGCATTACTTTGTCAACAAGGCATCCGACTTGTTCTTCAAGGCATTAGACTTGGTCAACAAGTGATTAGACTTGTTCAACAAGTCATTCCTTGGTGAAAAATGCAATCAACTTGTTCAACAACCCATTACTTGGTCAACAAGGCATTTGACTTGTTCAACAAGGCATTCGACTTGTTCAGCAAGGTATTATTACATGGTCAACAAGGCACTCGACACGTTCAAGAAGGCATTACTTGGTAAACAAGGCATTCGACTTGTTCAACAAGGCATTCGACTTGGTCAACAAGGCATCCGACTGGTTGAAGAAGGCATTACTTGGTCAACGAGGCATCCGACTTGGTCAACAAAGGATTTCACTTTTTTCAACAATGGAGTTTACTTGTTCAAGAAGTCATTACATGGTGAACAGCATTCAACTTGTCAAGTAACGCATTACTTGGTCAACAAGGCATTCGACTTGTTCAACAAGGCATTCGGTTTGGTCAACGAGGCATTCGAATTGGTCAAGACATCGATACTTGATCAACAAGGCATTCGACTTGTTCCTGAAGGCATTAAACTTGGTCAACAAGGAATTTGACTTCTTCAACACTTGATTTGAGTTGTTCAACAATGCATTACTTTGTCAACAAGGCATTCGACTTGTTCAACAAGGCATTTGACTTGGTAAGTAAGGCATTCAACTTGTTCAACAAGGTATTATATGGTCAATAAGGCATTCGACTTGTTCAAGACGATTTTACTTTGTCAACAAGGCGTTCGACTTGTTCAACAAGGCATTGAAGTTGGTCAACAAGGCATTCGAATTGATCAAGACATCGATACTTGATCAACTAGGCATTCGACTTGTTCCTAAAGGCATTAGACTTAGTCAACAACGAATTTCACTTCTACAACACTTGATTTGAGTTGTTCAACAACGCATTACTTTGTCAACAAGGAATTCGACTTGGAAAATAAGGCATTCAACTTGTTCAACAAGGTATTATATGGTCAATAAGGCATTCGACTTATTCCAGACGACATTACTTTGTCAACAACGCATTCGACTTGTTCAAAAAGGCATTGGACTTAGTCAACAAGGCATTCGAATTGCTCAAAACATCAATACTTGATCAACAAGGCATTCGACTTGTTCCTGAAGGCATTAGACTTGGTCAATAAGGAATTTGACTTCTGCAACACTTGAATTGAGTTGTTCAACAACGCATTACTTTGTCAACAAGGCATTCGACTTGTTCAACAAGGCATTTGACTTGGTAAGTAAGGCTTTCAACTTGTTCAACAACGTATTACATGGTCAATAAGGCATTCGACTTGTTCAAGACGACATTACTTTGTCAACAAGGCATTCGACTTGTTCAAGACGGTATTAGTTTGTCCACAAGGCATCCGCTTTTTCTTCAAGGCATTAGACTTGCTCAACAAGTGATTCGACTTGTTCATCAAATCATTCCTTGGTGAACAATGCAATGGACTTGTTCAACAACGCATTACTTGGTCAACAAGGCATTTGAATTGTTCAACAAGGCATTCGACAAGGCATTACTTGGTCAACGAGCCATCTGACTTGGTCAACAAAGGATTTTACTTTTTTCAACAATGGAGTTTACTTGTTCAAGAGGTCATTAGATGGTGAAGAAGGCATTCAACTTGTAAAGTAATGCATTACTTGGTCAACAAGGTATTCGACTTGTTCAACAAGGCATTCGATTTGGTCAACGAGGCATTCGAATTGGTCAAGACATCGATACTTGATCAACAAGGCATTCGACTTGTTCCTAAAGGCATTAGACTAGGTCAACAAGGAATTTGACTTCTTCAACACTTGATTTGAGTTGTTCAACAACGCATTACTTTGTCAACAAGGCATTCGACTTGTTCAACAAGGCATTTGACTTGGTAAGTAAGGCATTCAACTTGTTCAACAATGTATTATATGGTCAATAAGGCATTCGACTTGTTCAAGACGACTTTACTTTGTCAACGAGGCGTTCGACTTGTTCAACAAGGCATTGGAGTTGGTCAACAAGGCATTCGAATTGATCAAAACATCGATACTTGATCAACAAGGCATTCGACTTGTTCTTGAAGGCATTAGACTTAGTCAACAACGAATTCCACTTCTACAACACTTGATTTGAGTTGTTCAACAACGCATTACTTTGTCAACAAGGCATTCGACTTGTTCAACAAGGCATTTGACTTGGATAATAAGGCATTCAACTTGTTCAACAAGGTATTATATGGTCAATAAGGCATTCGACTTGTTCAAGACGACATTACTTTGTCAACAAGGCATTCGACTTGTTCAAGACGGTATTAGTTTGTCCACAAGGCATCCGACTTGTTCTTCAAGGCATTAGACTTGCTCAACAAGTGATTCGACTAGTTCATCAAGTCATTCCTTGGTGAACAATGCAATGAACTTGTTCAACAACGCATTACTTGGTCAACAAGGCATTTGAATTGTTCAACAAGGCATTCGACAAGGCATTACTTGGTCAACGAGGCATTTGAATTGTTCAACATGGCATTACTTGGTCAACGAGGCATCCGACTTGGTCAACAAAGGATTTCACGTTTTTCAACAATGGAGTTTACTTGTTCAAGAAGTCATTAGATGGTGAACAAGGCATTCAACTTGTCAAGTAACGCATTACTTGGTCAACAAGGCATTCGACTTGTTCAACAAGGCATTCGATTTGGTCAACGAGGCATTCGAATTGGTCAAGACATCGATAGTTGACCAACAAGGCATTCGACTTGTTCTTGTAGGCATTAGACTTAGTCAACAAGGAATTTTACTTCTTCAAAAGTTGATTTGAGTTGTTCAACAACGCATTACTTAGTCAACAAGGCATTCTACTTGTTCAACAAGGCATTTGACTTGGTAAGTAAGGCATTCAACTTGTTCAACAAGTTATTATATGGTCAATAAGGCATTCGACTTGTTCAAGACGAGTTTACTTTGTCAACAAGGCATTCGACTTGTTCTTGTAGGCATTAGACTTAGTCAACAAGGAATTTTACTTCTTCAAAAGTTGATTTGAGTTGTTCAACAACGCATTACTTAGTCAACAAGGCATTCTACTTGTTCAACAAGGCATTTGACTTGGTAAGTAAGGCATTCAACTTGTTCAACAAGTTATTATATGGTCAATAAGGCATTCGACTTGTTCAAGACGAGTTTACTTTGTCAACAAGGCATTCGACTTGTTCAACAAGGCATTGGAGTTGGTCAACAAGGCATTCGAATTGTTCAAAACATCGATACTTGATCAACAAGCTATTCGACTTGTTCCTGAAGGCATTAGACTTAGTCAACAACGAATTCCACTTCTACAACACTTGATTTGAGTTGTTCAACAACGCATTACTTGGTCAACAAGGCATTCGACTTGTTCAACAAGGCATTTGACTTGGAAAATAAGGCATTCAACTTGTTCAACAAGGTAATATGGTCAATAAGGCGTTCGACTTGTTCAAGACGACATTACTTTGTCAACAAGGCATTCGACTTGTTCAAGACGGTATTAGTTTGTCCACAAGGCATCCGACTTATTCTTCAAGGCATTAGACTTGCTCAACAAGTGATTCGACTTGTTCATCAAGTCATTCCTTGGTGAACAATGCAATGAACTTGTTCAACAACGCATTACCTGGTCAACAAGGCATTTGAATTGTTCAACAAGGCATTCGACAAGGCATTAGTTGGTCAACGAGGCATTTGATTTGTTCAGCAAGGCATTACTTAGTCAACGAGGCATCCGACTTGGTCAACAAAGGATTTCACTTTTTTCAACAATGGAGTTTACTTGTTCAAGAAGTCATTAGATGATGAACAAGGCATTCAACTTGTCAAGTAACGTATTACTTGGTCAACAAGGCATTCGACTTGTTCAACAAGGCATTCGATTTGGTCAACGAGGCATTCGAATTGGTCAAGACTTCGATACTTGATCAACAAGGCATTCGACTTGTTCCTGAAGGCATTAAACTTGGTCAACAAGGAATTTGACTTCTTCAACACTTGATTTGAGTTTTTTAACAATGCATTCGACTTGTTCAACAAGGCATTTGACTTGGTAAGTAAGGCATTCAACTTGTTCAACAAGGTATTATATGGTCAATAAGGCATTCGACTTGTTCAAGACGATTTTACTTTGTCAACAAGGCATTCGACTTGTTAACAAGGCATTGGAGTTGGTCAACAAGGCATTCGAATTGATCAAAACATCGATACTTGATCAACTAGGCATTCGACTTGTTCCTGAAGGCATTAGACTTAGTCAACAACGAATTTCACTTCTACAACACTTGATTTGAGTTGTTCAACAACGCATTACTTTGTCAACAAGGCATTCGACTTGTTCAACAAGGCATTTGACTTGGAAAATAAGGCATTCAACTTGTTCAACAAGGTATTATATGGTCAATAAGGCATTCGACTTGTTCAAGACGACATTACTTTGTCAACAACGCATTCGACTTGTTCAAAAAGGCATTGGACTTAGTCAACAAGGCATTCGAATTGGTCAAAACATCAATACTTGATCAACAAGGCATTCGACTTGTTCCTGAAGGCATTAGACTTGGTCAATAAGGAATTTGACTTCTTCAACACTTGATTTGAGTTGTTCAACAACGCATTACTTTGTCAACAAGGCATTTGACTTTGTAAGTAAGGCTTTCGACTTGTTCAACAACGTATTATATGGTCAATAAGGCATTCGACTTGTTCAAGACGACATTACTTTGTCAACAAGGCATTCGACTTATTCAAGACGGTATTAGTTTGTCCACAAGGCATCCACTTTTTCTTCAAGGCATTAGACTTGCTCAACAAGTGATTCGACTTGTTCATCAAATCATTCCTTGGTGAACAATGCAATGAACTTGTTCAACAATGCATTACTTGGTCAACAAGGCATTTGAATTGTTCAACAAGGCATTCGACAAGGCATTACTTTTTTTTTTTTGGTAAAATTCCGTAAATAAATAAATAGAAATAGTCAGTACATTCGTGATAGGAAAAACTACCATGCAACACGCCAAAGCCGCCTAATGGCCGCAATCTGCAAAGCATACTTCGCAGAGAGACCGTTAAGACGCAAACAACAAATGTCCACAACACAAGCAACTAATTGTTCCGGCGAGGTCGTAGCATCCTCACGCCAGCGCCGATTCGAGCAAGCCAAATATGATAAACCAGGGATGCCAGAAGATGCCTATACGCCGCATGCAATAAATGATGCCCACGCCACCGGTGAGCAGCCCAAAAAAAAACCTGCGTCCAGTCCCGATGCGGCCAGTCCCAGCGAACCCGCCTCCGAAGAAGCCTCAAACAGCGGCGAGAGAATTCGCAGTCGGAAAAAAGATGGGAGGCCGTCTCCACCTGAGCCGAGGAACAAAGTCCGCAAGCTTGTGTCTCCGCACGAGAAGCAACCCAAGCCTTATCCCTAGTCGAGAGTCGGCCACGAACACCCATCCAGAGGGAAAACTAATGGCGAGGGACCCGTAAAGGGCCACCAAACAGACTCGCCCAAATCACACCGTCCTGATAAGGCATTACTTGGTCAACGAGGCATTTGATTTGTTCAACAAGGCATTACTTCGTCAACGAGGCATCCGACTTGGTCAACAAAGGATTTCACTTTTTTCAACAATGGAGTTTACTTGTTCAAGAAGTCATTATGATGATGAACAAGGCATTCAACTTGTCAAGTAACGTATTACTTGGTCAACAAGGCATTCGACTTGTTCAACAAGGCATTCGATTTGGTCAACGAGGCATTCGAATTGGTCAAGACATCGATACTTGATCAACAAGGCATTCGACTTGTTCCTGAAGGCATTAAACTTGGTCATCAAGGAATTTGACTTCTTCAACACTTGATTTGAGTTTTTTAACAATGCATTCGACTTGTTCAACAAGGCATTTGACTTGGTAAGTAAGGCATTCGACTTGTTAATCAAGGTATTATATGGTCAATAAGGCATTCGACTTGTTCAAGACGGCATTACATTGCCAACAAGGCTTCGGACTTGACCTCAAGGCATTAGACTTTGTCAACAAGTGATTCAACTTGCTCAACAAGTCATTCCTTGGTGAACAATGCAATCAACTTGTTCAACAACGCATTACTTGGTCAACAAGGCATTTAACTTGTTCAACAAGGCAATCGACTTGTTCAGCAAGGCATTACATGGTCAACAAGGCATCGAGAAATCGAAGAAGCGATACACGGGTTTTCTCAGGTCTGTTCATATGGTACCTAACTAGGCTAATGAATTCTAAGATCCCAATAGGAATTTAGATCTCTTAACTTCAACTAACATTCCGGAATTTCTATGCAAATCAAAATTGATAAATCAAGAAAAGGAAGTTTTCCAATCACTGACTCAAACCCATTGTCAAACGACTTGTTGAAGAAGGCATTACTTAGTCAACAAGGCTTTCGACTTGTTCTTGAAGGCATTAGAATTGGTCAACAAGTGATTCGACTTGTTCAACAAGTCATTCCTCGGTGAACAATGCAATCAACTTGTTCTACAACGCATTCCTTGGTCAACAAGGCATTCGAGTTGTTCAGCAAGGCATTACATGGTCAACAAGGCAACCGACTTGTTGAAGAAGGCATTACTTGGTCAACAAGGCATCCGACTTGTTCTTAAAGGCATTAGACTTGATCAACAAGGGATTCGACTTGTTCAACAAGGTATTAGGTCAATAAAGCATTCGACTTGTTCAAGAAGACATTACTTTGTCAACAAGGCATTCGACTTGTTCAAGATGGCATTACTTTGTCAACAAGGCATCCGACTTGTTCTTCAAGGCATTAGACTTGGTCAACAAGTGATTAGACTTGTTCAACAAGTCATTCCTTGGTGAAAAATGCAATCAACTTGTTCAACAACACATTACTTGGTCAACAAGGCATTTGACTTGTTCAACAAGGCATTCGACTTGTTCAGCAAGGTATTATTACATGGTCAACAAGGCACTCGACACGTTCAAGAAGGCATTACTTGGTAAACAAGGCATTCGACTTGTTCAACAAGGCATTCGACTTGGTCAACAAGGCATCCGACTGGTTGAAGAAGGCATTACTTGGTCAACGCGGCATCCGACTTGGTCAACAAAGGATTTCACTTTTTTCAACAATGGAGTTTACTTGTTCAAGAAGTCATTAGATGGTGAACAAGGCATTCAACTTGTTAAGTAACGCATTACTTGGTCAACAAGGCATTCGACTTGTTCAACAAGGCATTCGATTTGGTCAACGAGGCATTCGAATTGGTCAAGACATCGATACTTGATCAACAAGGCATTCGACTTGTTCCTGAAGGCATTAGACTTGGTCAACAAGGAATTTGACTTCTTCAACACTTGATTTGAGTTGTTCAACAACGCATTACTTTGTCAACAAGGCATTCGACTTGTCCAACAAGGCATTTGACTTGGTAAGTAAGGCATTCAATTTGTTCAACAAGGTATTATATGGTCAATAAGGCATTCGACTTGTTCAAGACGATTTTACTTTGTCAACAAGGCATTCGACTTGTTAAATAGGCATTGGAGTTGGTCAACAAGGCATTCGAATTGATCAAAACATCGATACTTGATCAACTAGGCATTCGACTTGTTCCTGAAGGCACTAGACTTAGTCAACAACGAATTTCACTTCTACAACACTTGATTTGAGTTGTTCAACAACGCATTACTTTGTCAACAAGGCATTCGACTTGTTCAACAAGGCATTTGACTTGGAAAATAAGGCATTCAACTTGTTCAACAAGGTATTATATGGTCAATAAGGCATTCGACTTGTTCAAGACGACATTACTTTGTCAACAACGCATTCGACTTGTTCAAAAAGGCATTGGACTTAGTCAACAAGGCATTCGAATTGGTCAAAACATCAATACTTGATCAACAAGGCATTCGACTTGTTCCTGAAGGCATTAGACTTGGTCAATAAGGAATTTGACTTCTTCAACACTTGATTTGAGTTGTTCAACAACGCATTACTTTGTCAGCAAGGCATTCGACTTGTTCAACAAGGCATTTGACTTGGTAAGTAAGGCTTTCGACTTGTTCAACAACGTATTATATGGTCAATAAGGCATTCGACTTGTTCAAGACGACATTACTTTGTCAACAAGGCATTCGACTTGTTCAAGACGACATTACTTTGTCAACAAGGCATTCGACTTGTTCAAGACGACATTACTTTGTCAACAAGGCATTCGACTTGTTCAAGACGGTATTAGTTTGTCCACAAGGCATCCGCTTTTTCTTCAAGGCATTAGACTTGCTCAACAAGTGATTCGACTTGTTCATCAAATCATTCCTTGGTGAACAATGCAATGAACTTGTTCAACAACGCATTACTTGGTCAACAAGGCATTTGAATTGTTCAACAAGGCATTCGACAAGGCATTACTTGGTCAACGAGGCATTTGAATTGTTCAACAAGGCATTCGACAAGGCATTACTTGGTCAACGAGGCATTTGATTTGTTCAACAAGGCATTACTTAGTCAACGAGGCATCCGACTTGGTCAACAAAGGATTTCACTTTTTTCAACAATGGAGTTTACTTGTTCAAGAAGTCATTAGATGATGAACAAGGCATTCAACTTGTCAAGTAACGTATTACTTGGTCAACCAGGCATTCGACTTGTTCAACAAGGCATTCGATTTGGTCAACGAGGCATTCGAATTTGTCAAGACATCGATACTTGATCAACAAGGCATTCGACTTGTTCTTGAAGGCATTAAACTTGGTCAACAAGAAATTTGACTTCTTCAACACTTGATTTGAGTTTTTTAACAATGCATTCGACTTGTTCAACAAAGCATTTGACTTGGTAAGTAAGGCATTCGACTTGTTAATCAAGGTATTATATGGTCAATAAGGCATTCGACTTGTTCAAGACGGCATTACTTTGCCAACAAGACTTCGGACTTGACCTCAAGGCATTAGACTTTGTCAACAAGTGATTCGACTTGCTCAACAAGTCATTCCTTGGTGAACAATGCAATCAACTTGTTCAACAACGCATTACTTGGTCAACAAGGCATTTAACTTGTTCAACAAGGCAATCGACTTGTTCAGCGAGGCATTACATGGTCAACAAGGCATCGAGAAATCGAAGAAGCGATACACGGGTTTTCTCAGGTCTGTTCATATGGTACCTAACTAGGCTAATGAATTCTAAGATCCCAATAGGAATTTAGATCTCTTAACTTCAACTAACTCAAGATTGGTTCGAAGTGAAAGTGGAGATAACTTCACCTAACTTTCCGGAATTTCTATGCGAATCAAAATTGATAAATCAAGAAAAGGAAGTTTTCCAATCACTGACTCAAACCCATTGTCAAACGACTTTTTGAAGAAGGCATTATTTGGTCAACAAGGCATTCGACTTGTTCTTGAAGGCATTAGAATTGGTCAACAAGTGATTCGACTTGTTCAACAAGTCATTCCTCGGTGAACAATGCAATCAACTTGTTCTACAACGCATTCCTTGGTCAACAAGGCATTGAATTGGTCAACAAGGCATTCGAGTTGTTCAGCAAGGCATTACATGGTCAACAAGGCAACCGACTTGTTGAAGAAGGCATTACTTGGTCAACAAGGCATCCGACTTGTTCTTAAAGGCATTAGACTTGATCAACAAGGGATTCGACTTGTTCAACAAAGTATTATATGGTCAATAAAGCATTCGACTTGTTCAAGAAGACATTACTTTGTCAACAAGGCATTCGACTTGTTCAAGACGGCATTACTTTGTCAACAAGGCATCCGACTTGTTCTTCAAGGCATTAGACTTGGTCAACAAGTGATTAGACTTGTTCAACAAGTCATTCCTTGGAGAAAAATGCAATCAACTTGTTCAACAACGCATTACTTGGTCAACAAGGCATTTGACTTGTTCAACAAGGCATTCGACTTGTTCAGCAAGGTATTATTACATGGTCAACAAGGCACTCGACACGTTCAAGAAGGCATTACATGGTAAACAAGGCATTCGACTTGTTCAACAACGCATTCGACTTGGTCAACAAGGCATCCGACTGGTTGAAGAAGGCATTACTTGGTCAACGAGGCATCCGACTTGGTCAGCAAAGGATTTCTCTTTTTTCAACAATGGAGTTTACTTGTTCAAGAAGTCATTAGATGGTGAACAAGGCATTCAACTTGTCAAGTAACGCTACTTGGTCAACAAGGCATTCGACTTGTTCAACAAGGCATTCGATTTGGTCAACGAGGCATTCGAATTGGTCAAGACATCGATACTTGATCAACAAGGCATTCGACTTGTTCCTGAAGGCATTAGACTTGGTCAACAAGGAATTTGACTTCTTCAACACTTGATTTGAGTTGTTCAACAACGCATTACTTTGTCAACAAGGCATTCGACTTGTTCAACAAGGCATTTGACTTCGTAAGTAAGGCATTCAACTTGTTCAACAAGGTATTATATGGTCAATAAGGCATTCGACTTGTTCAAGACGATTCTACTTTGTCAACAAGGCATTCGACTTGTTCAACAAGGCATTCGACTTGTTCAACAAGGCATTGGAGTTGGTCAACAAGGCATTCCAATTGATCAAAACATCGATACTTGATCAACTAGGCATTCGACTTGTTCCTGAAGGAATTAGACTTAGTCAACAACGAATTTGACTTCTACAACACTTGATTTGAGTTGTTCAACAACGCATTACTTTGTCAACAAGGCATTCGACTTGTTCAACAAGGCATTTGACTTGGAAAATAAGGCATTCAACTTGTTCAACAAGGTATTATATGGTCAATAAGGCATTCGACTTGTTCAAGACGACATTACTTTGTCAACAACGCATTCGACTTGTTCATAAAGGCATTGGACTTAGTCAACAAGGCATTCGAATTGGTCAAAACATCAATACTTGATCAACAAGGCATTCGACTTGTTCCTGAAGGCATTAGACTTGGTCAATAAGGAATTTGACTTCTTCAACACTTGATTTGAGTTGTTCACAACGCATTACTTTGTCAACAAGGCATTCGACTTGTTCAACAAGGCATTTGACTTGGTAAGTAAGGCTTTCGACTTGTTCAACAACGTATTATATGGTCAATAAGGCATTCGACGTGTTCAAGACGACATTACTTTGTCAACAAGGCATTCGACTTGTTCAAGACGGTATTAGTTTGTCCACAAGGCATCCGCTTTTTCTTTAAGGCATTAGACTTGCTCAACAAGTGATTCGACATGTTCATCAAATCATTTCTTGGTGAACAATGCAATGAACTTGTTCAACAACGCATTACTTGGTCAACAAGGCATTTGAATTGTTCAACAAGGCATTCGACAAGGCATTACTTGGTCAACGAGGCATCTGACTTGGTCAACAAAGGATTCACTTTTTTCAACAATGGAGTTTACTTGTTCAAGATGTCATTTAGATGGTGAAGAAGGCATTCAACTTGTCAAGTAATGCATTACTTGGTCAACAAGGTATTCGACTTGTTCAACAAGGCATTCGATTTGGTCAACGAGGCATTCGAATTGGTCAAGACATCGATACTTGATCAACAAGGCATTCGACTTGTTCCTGAAGGCATTAGACTTGGTCAACAAGGAATTTGACTTCTTCAACACTTGATTTTAGTTGTTCAACCACGCATTACTTTGTCAACAAGGCATTCGACTTGTTCAACAAGGCATTTGACTTGGACAATAAGGCATTCAACTTGTTCAACAAGGTATTATATGGTCAATAAGGCATTCGACTTGTTCAAGACGACATTACTTTGTCAACAAGGCATTCGACTTATTCAACAAGGCATTGGACTTGGTCAACAAGGCATTCGAATTGGTCAAAACATCGATACTTGATCAACAAGGCATTCGACCTGTTCCTGAAGGCATTAGACTTGGTCAACAAGGAATTTGACTTCTTCAACGTTTGATTTGAGTTGTTCAACAACGCATTACTTTGTCAACAAGGCATTCGACTTGTTCAACAAGGCATTTGACTTGGTAAGTAAGGCTTTCGACTTGTTCAACAAGGGTATTATATGGTCAATAAGGCATTCGACTTGTTCAAGACGACATTACTTTTTCAACAAGGCATTCGACTTGTTCAAGACGGTATTAGTTTGTCCACAAGGCATCCGACTTGTTCTTCAAGGCATTAGACTTGCTCAACAAGTGATTCGGGCATAACGACTTAAGGCATTACGAGCTACTTTCTCTCTCTAGGGGATTTTTCTCTCATCTCTCTCTAGAGTTCCTTAACGAATATCATCCATAATATAGTCCAGATTCATTACAAACTACCTCCAAAATCTCTACGGCGTGTTAACGGGCGGCGGAACACGGTGGTTCACCTCCATCTGCGGGATCAGACGGCTTTGGAGGGTTTGATTCTCATTTTTTGAGTTTTGATTTTACATTTTTTCGACTTTGCTTGACAATGGCATCGACATCCCTCATGTATGGATCGATAATGAGTGGATCTTCTACATCGATGAAGAATTCGGATCCGAAAGATTGTTCACGAGATACTGATTCACTAAGGCGGGAATACCCATCGTTCGCCTCTAGATTTGATGGAGCACGTTTTAATTCTTTGATGGCTAGGATTAATGGCCGCTCCGATGGCGGAACGGAAGACGATCCTCACATTCCCGAAGGGGGCCGTGGCGGGGGTAATAGATGGAATGGAGTGACAATACTACAACCACTACGTGGCGCTCGGGTGGGAGCCGAATATCATCGACCGGGAACGTCGCCACCACCTAGCCGGAGAGCCGATTGACGAGGGGACGTGTCGGACGTGACAACCAAAATTGCGCAAGATTCATTGAACCTAGACACCCCTGCAATTGCGCAAGATTCATTGCACCTAGACACGCTTGAAATTGCGCAAGATTCATTGCACCTAGACACGCTTGCGCAAGATTCATTGAACCTAGACACGGTTGAGAATGAATTGGAAGAGGCTATTTCGGGAAGAGATCTTGCATATCTGGCTGAAAATGCAAAGGGCCACCCTAGTATGGAAAAGATCTTGCATTATCTTCGTAAAGATTTGGGGCTATCTTTGTGCGATTCTCAATCTGCGGTACCCCAACCACACGCCGTGAATTCCATAGTGACCTCGGCAATGATCACATCGCCGACAATCATCACGCCGGCCATAAAAGCCCCGGTGAACGGTCCACGAGCTGAATCATTGGTGCCCCGCCACGACCGAACGAAGTACCAAGGCCGACGTTAAACGACACCGACATCGGGATAAATTTGGAGGCTCCGGCGGCGCCTACATCAGCGGGCAATGGTGGGAACACGCCGAGAATCATATCGGCAATACAACATGGGAATGACACTAGGGTTTCTGAACCCGTTCTGACGCCATCGTTCGCAGATATTCTCAAAGGGAGACGTCCATCTCCACCTACCGATACTCGTCGACGGACTGACAGGGTTCACCTCCAGTATACTGCACATATGCTTGTCAATGGAATGATTGAGGTTCAGCCAACTAAAGAGATAGCGTCGAAGGGCTGCCTTCGATGGGCTAATACAGCGGTGGGATATTTCTTGGGACGCAAACCTTACTTCCCACATGTGGATCGCCATTTCCGCACAAGATGGCCGGGGCTGGTGGAAGTGCGTGCTACCTCGAATGGCTTCTTCAAATTCCGTTTCGACTCCACGGCTACGATGGTTGATGCTTTGGAGGGTGGCCCATGGTTATTGTATGGCCAACCCCTCTTTCTTGAGGAGTGGCGGCAAGGGATGACTTTGGAAAAGCGACCGCATGATGAGGTCCCTACGTGGGTTCGTTTTCGCCACCTCCCATCGGAATACTAGACTCCGGAGGGATTAGGACTCGTGGCCAGCGCGGTTGGTACACCGTTATTTCCCGACACTTTTACGATCAGCATGGAGCGTATCGATTTTGCGCGCATTTGCATTATGAAGAAGATCGCTGATCCATATGTTGAAGCTTTCAACCTTCGCCTACCAATACGAACAGGGTGATCACGATTCGAGCGGAATATGAATGGAACCGCCACGATGTTCGACGTGTTCGACTATGGGTCATTCGACTGGTGCATGCCCCATGACCGCCCAACGGCCCCGAAGGCTACGACAAAACGGGCAGCCCCAACTATTACGCGGATCTGGCATCCAATCGCGAAGGCCAAGTCGACGGGTGAGACACGCCGCGTAGCCACTGAGCAACATAATAGGCCTCTCGTACCCATTGTCTCCAGCGAGCAGCAGGGAGAATGTTCCAGGCAACCTCATCATGGATCCTCTCCAGACTCGGCGGGTACGGGAGGCGTGATTCGGCCAACCATCGAGAATAGCATGGTGGTGGTGCCAAGCCCTGCTCAGATGACACCACCTCCTACGAACCCGTTTGACATGCTTCACCTCATTGATGAAGATGGGGACTTCCTACATCCGGGCCCTGATAATGACGCAGCCCTTCATGGAGTTGTCTTATGATACCATTTGGCTGCTGGAATGTACGTGGTCTCAACAAGAGAGACCATGGGAGAGCGGTAGGGGATTTGATTCGTCGTTTTGACCTTAAGCTTGTTGGATTGCTAGAGACACGAGTAACAGTGGCAAACGCTGATTCGATTGCCAACAGTACTAAGCAGTGGGCATGGTTCTTCGATTATGATATGGGCCCCGGGAAGCGTATCTGGCTAGGATGGGACGCGCGATATCTTCGTGTTGATGTTATCGGGATGACGACGCAAGCCCTACACTGCAGAGTTCTATCGTTGGCGACTCGTCTGGTTTTCTTTATTACATTCATATATGGGCTCAATCAGCGGGAGGAGCGCTGCGCATTATGGGATGAGTTAGTTACGATCTCCGAAGCTCGCGCGGATGACGCTTGGTTAGTGGTAGGTGATTTCAATGCGATAGTGGAACCTAATGAAGCACGGGGAGGATCTCCACATCCAGCAGACTATCATGATCTGACTCGATGTCTCATCTCGGCTGATCTCCATAACTTACCATGCTCGGGTCAATATTTCACGTGGTTTAATCAACGACGAGGTGATGCAGGTATTTGGCGCCGTTTGGACAGGATGGTTGCTAACCCGACGTGGTTTGCTAAATTTGGGAATCTTGGATATCGATGTGAACTACCAACCACTTCTGACCATTCTCCTCTTATTCTGGAGCTGGGGCGATCGACGTTTTCTCGAGGTACGGTGTTTCGATTCGATAATTTTCTCACGTCGGATCCACAGTTTGGCTCTGTCGTAAGCTCAGGGTGGCAGCTTCCTATTTCGGGTCCTTGCACGTCCGAAGGCCCTCAAGCTAGCGTTCAAAGATATGAGGCGTGCTAAAGGGAATCTGGCGCATAACGTGGTGGAGGCGCGAAATTTCCTTGACATTGCCCAGGAGTTTGTCTCATTGTACACGCATGATGATCGTTTTCTGGTACTACAATCTATATGTCGACGTCTCTATGCATCTGCGGTAGCAATGGAGCAATCGGCCCTAGCACAACGGGCCAAAATGACTTGGCTCAAAGAAGGCGACCGTTGCTCCGCTTTTTTCTTCAAGAAGGTTGCCATACGACGAGTGGCAAACCGTATCTTCTCGCTTGAGGATGATGCTGGGAACTTAATTGAAGGGGAGCCACAAGTAAAGGGCGAGCTTCTTAGACACTACAAGAACCTCTTGGGTACGACCGCTCGGAGCGGCCCGCTGGATCGCTTTGCTATCTATGCGGCCATATCTTGTACATTACCCAATCACGCACCGGGAGATCTACTTCGGCTCATCGACAAAGGTGAGATTAAGCTGGCGCTTTCTTCTAGTGTGTGTGTTGGAGGCCATGGGTTTTCCTTCGCGGTTCGTTGCATGGATCCAGGTGTGTTTGACGACTCCTTATTACTCGATCAATATCAATGGTCGAGCGGAGGGGTATTTTCCGGGACAGCGGGGTCTTCGTCAGGGCGATCCTATATCTCCGTATCTTTTTACGTTGGCCATGGAGGTGCTTCATGGTATTCTTCGGAACAAGATTCTTTCGGAGGGGAGATTTACTTTCCATTGGAGATGCGAGCCTTCCCGTATTTTCATGCTGACATTTGCCGATGATCTTCTTCTTTTCAGTCACGCGGACACTGAATCCATCCAGACTTTCCGAGCGGGGTTGGATGAATTTGCGATACTTTCGGGGTTAAGGGCTAACCCTGGAAAGAGCGAGATGTTTCTTTCCAAACGGGCGAGCGGCTGCCAACCCTTATCATCTATTATGGGTTTTCCTTTAGGCAATTTACCAGTGAGGTATTTGGGTGTCCCGTTACTTACATCACGACTGACTATTCAGGACTGTAATACACTTCTACAGCGCATTGACCAATGCTTAGGCTCTTGGCTCAATCGCTCTCTTTCATATGCTGGGAGGGTACAGTTGATCCGTTCAGTCCTTGCTGCGCTGCATGGGTATTGGTCCGGGGTGTTCATCCTGCCCAAAGGCGTTATTAGAGTGATTGAGCAACTATTCAGATCGTTCCTCTGGGCGGGTTCTGCTGCCAAGGTTGCTCGGGATGATGTATGTTTCCCAGTGGATGAGGGTGGTTTGGGCATTCGCTCGCTTGTGGACGATAACAAGGCCCTTCTTCTTAAGCACCTATGGAGTATTCTGAGCAAGGATCTCAATTCTATTTGGGTATCGTGGCTTCTCCAGACGCGACTGCAAAATCGCTCGTTGTGGACTATATCGGAAACCGCCCAATCGGCGTGGAGTTGGAGAAAACTCTTACAACTTCGCCCTATGCTTCGATCGAAGGTTAGTATCCGTATTGGTAATGGCGAAACTATTTCGTTGTGGCAGGACCCATGGATCGATGATAGGCCGCTTCTGGAACGATTTCCACGGGGACCTATGATTATGGGCCTTTCTGATGATTCACGTTTGAGTCGAGTCATTGCTAGTGACGGTTGGAGGTGGCCAACGACTTCCTCGATGGAATTTCTGATGACTGAACCCATGCTCCCGGACGTTCACCCATTGGAAGCTGACTCTTACCGATGGCTACCGTCTCCCACAGGACTTTTCAACACTGCTTTGCTCGGGATGCATTCCGGCAGAAACGCTCGCCGGTTCATTGGGCAGCCCTCTTTGGGGGGGGTGCTTAGGGTCCCAAGCTTTGAATTCATCTTATGGCTTGCTATTCGTGAACGCCTAGCTACCAGAAATAAGCCTTGGGTTGCGCTCAAGGCCGCGTCGAGTGCTTGCTTATTGTGTGACGCGGATGAGATGGAGACGATCAATCACCTTTTCTTTGATTGCCCATACACATCTCGATGCTTACGACTTCTTCGGCGGCAGATTCGGTTTCTCTGGCCTTACCGCGATTGGCAGCAGGGGATTAGGTGGGCTGGCCTGCGGTGGAAAGGTATGCACCTCCAGCATCTGGCATATCGACATGTTCTGGCTTCGACGATTCACCACCTCTGGACTGAGCGAAACCACCGTTGGACTGATGGCAGACAGCAGCATCCCCAGCAGCTCGTTGAGGATATTGTGAGGGTATTGCTTATGCACCTATCATTACTACCGTGTCGATATGAGCTACAGTATTGTGCCCTGCGTCGCCTGTGGCACATTGCTTGGTAGATGTATGAACGTTATTTATGGTAGTTTGTTTGGTGGATAGAGATTAATCCATCTTGTACACAGTGGCATGTCACTGGTCTTTGCGACATGAATCATATCATGTGCGCTTTACTGTCCTTTATTTCATTTTTTTAGTGAACATTCCCCAAAAAAAAAACAAGTGATTCGACTTGTTCATCAAGTCATTCCTTGGTGAACAATGCAATGAACTTGTTCAACAACGCATTACTTGGTCAACAAGGCATTTGAATTGTTCAACAAGGCATTCGACAAGTCATTACTTGGTCAACGAGGCATTACTTGGTCAACGAGGCATTTGAATTGTACAACAAGGCATTACTTGGTCAACGAGACATCCGACTTGGTCAACAAAGGATTTCACTTTTTTCAACAATGGAGTTTACTTGTTCAAGAAGTCATTAGATGGTGAACAAGGCATTCAACTTGTCAAGTAACGCATTACTTGGTCAACAAGGCATTCGACTTGTTCAACAAGGCATTCGATTTGGTCAACGAGGCATTTGAATTGGTCAAGACATCGATACTTGATCAACAAGGCATTCGACTTGTTCCTGAAGGCATTAGACTTGGTCAACAAGGAATTTGACTTCTTCAGCACTTGATTTGAGTTGTTCAACAACGCATTACTTTGTCAACAAGGCATTCGACTTGTTAACCAAGGCATTTGACTTGGTAAGTAAGGCATTCAACTTGTTCAACAAGGTATTATATGGTCAATAAGGCATTCGACTTGTTCAAAACGACTTTACTTTGTCAACAAGGCATTCGACTTGTTCAACAAGGCATTGGAGTTGGTCAACAAGGCATTCGAATTGGTCAAAACATCGAGACTTGATCAACAAGGCATTCGACTTGTTCCTGAAGGCATTAGACTTGGTCAACAAGGAATTTGACTTCTTCAACACTTGATTTGAGTTGTTCAACAACGCATTACTTTGTCAACAAGGCATTCGACTTGTTCAACAAGGCATTTGACTTGGACAATAAGGCATTCAACTTGTTCAACAAGGTATTATATGGTCAATAAGGCATTCGACTTGTTCAAGACGACATTACTTTGTCAACAAGGCATTCGACTTATTCAACAAGGCATTGGACTTGGTCAACAAGGCATTCGAATTGGTCGAAACATCGATACTTGATCAACAAGGCATTCGACTTGTTCCTGAAGGCATTAGACTTGGTCAATAAGGAATTTGACTTCTTCAACACTTGATTTAAGTTGTTCAACAACCTATTACTTTGTCAACAAGGCATTCGACTTGTTCAATAAAGCATTTGACTTGGTAAGTAAGGCTTTCGACTTGTTCAACAAGGTATTATATGGTCAATAAGGCATTCGACTTGTTCAAGACGACATTACTTTCTCAACAAGGCATTCGACTTGTTTAAGACGGTATTAGTTTGTCCACAAGGCATCCGACTTGTTCTTTAAGGCATTAGACTTGCTCAACAAGTGATTCGACTTATTCATCAAGTCATTCCTTGGTGAACAATGCAATGAACTTGTTCAACAACGCATTACTTGGTTAACAAGGCATTTGAATTGTTCAACAAGGCATTCGACAAGGCATTACTTGGTCAACGAGGCATTTGAATTGTTCAACAAGGCATTACTTGGTCAACGAGGCATCCGACTTGGTCAACAAAGGATTTCACTTTTTTCAACAATGGAGTTTACTTGTTCAAGAAGTCATTAGATGGTGAACAAGGCATTCAACTTGTCAAGTAACACATTACTTGGTCAACAAGGCATTCGACTTGTTCAACAAGACATTCGATTTGGTCAACGAGGCATTCGAATTGGTCAAGACATCGATACTTGATCAACAAGGCATTCGACTTGTTCCTGAAGGCATTAGACTTGGTCAACAAGGAATTTGACTTCTTCATCACTTGATTTGAGTTGTTCAACAACGCATTACTTTGTCAACAAGGCATTCGACTTGTTCAACAAGGCATTTGACTTGGTAAGTAAGGATTTCAACTTGTTCAATAAGGTATTATATGGTCAATAAGGCATTCGACTTGTTCAAGACGACATTACTTTGTCAACAAGGCATTCGACTTGTTCAACAAGACATTGGAGTTGGTCAACAAGGCATTCTAATTGATCAAAACATCGATACATGATCAACAAGGCATTCGACTTGTTCCTGAAGGCATTAGACTTAGTCAACAACGAATTTCACTTCTATAACACTTGATTTGAGTTGTTCAACAACGCATTACTTTGTCAACAAGGCATTCGACTTGTTCAACAAGGCATTTGACTTGGTAGGTAAAGCTTTCGACTTGTTCAACAAGGTATTATATAGTCAATAAGGCATTCGACTTGTTCAAGACGACATTACTTTGTCAACAAGGCATTCGACTTGTTCAACAAGGCATTGGACTTGGTCAACAAGGCATTCGAATTGGTCAAAACATCGATACTTGATCAACAAGGCATTCGAGTTGTTCCTGAAGGCATTAGACTTGGTCAATAAGGAATTTGACTTCTTCAACACTTGATTTAAGTTGTTCAACAACCTATTACTTTGTCAACAAGGCATTCGACTTGTTCAATAAGGCATTTGACTTGGTAAGTAAGGCTTTCGATTTGTTCAACAAGGTATTATATGGTCAATAAGCCATTCGACTTGTTCAAGACGACATTACATTGTCAACAAGGCATTCGACTTGTTCAAGACGGTATTAGTTTGTCCCCAAGGCATCCGACTTGTTCTTTAAGGCATTAGACTTGCTCAACAAGTGATTCGACTTATTCATCAAGTCATTCCTTGGTGAACAATGCAATGAACTTGTTCAACAACGCATTACTTGGTCAACAAGGCATTTGAATTGTTCAACAAGGCATTCGACAAGGCATTACTTGGTCAACGAGGCATTTGAATTGTTCAAACAAGGCTTTACTTGGTCAACGAGGCATCCGACTTGGTCAACAAAGGATTTCACTTTTTCAACAATGGAGTTTACTTGTTCAAGAAGTCATTAGATGGTTAACAAGGCATTCAACTTGTCAAGTAACACATTACTTGGTCAACAAGGCATTCGACTTGTTCAACAAGGCATTCGATTTGGTCAACGAGGCATTCAAATTGGTCAAGACATCGATACTTGATCAACAAGGCATTCGACTTGTTCCTGAAGGCATTAGACTTGGTCAACAAGGAATTTGACTTCTTCATCACTTTATTTGAGTTGTTCAACAACGCATTACTTTGTCAACAAGGCATTCGACTTGTTCAACAAGGTATTTGACTTGGTAAGTAAGGATTTCAACTTGTTCAATAAGGTATTATATGGTCAATAAGGCATTCGACTTATTCAAGACGACTTTACTTTGTCAACAAGGCATTCGACTTGTTCAACAAGGCACTGGAGTTGGTCAACAAGGCATTCGAATTGATCAAAACATCGATACTTGATCAACAAGGCATTCGACTTGTTCCTGAAGGCATTAGACTTAGTCAACAAGGAATTTGACTTCTACAACACTTGATTTGAGTTGTTCAACAACGCATTACTTTGTCAACAAGGCATTCGACTTGTTCAACAAGGCATTTGACTTGGACAATAAGGCATTCAACTTGTTCAACAAGGTATTATATGGTCAATAAGGCATTCGACTTGTTCAAGACGACATTACTTTGTCAACAAGGCATTCGACTTATTCAACAAGGCATTGGACTTGGTCAACAAGGCATTCGAATTGGTCAAAAATCGATACTTGATCAACAAGGCATTCGACTTGTTCCTGAAGGCATTAGACTTGGTCAACAAGGAATTTGACTTCTTCAACACTTGATTTGAGTTGTTCAACAAGACATTCGACAAGGCATTAGTTGGTCAACGAGGCATTTGAATTGTTCAACAAGGCATTACTTGGTCAACGAGGCATCCGACTTGGTCAACAAAGGATTTCACTTTTTTCAACAATGGAGTTTACTTGTTCAAGAAGTCATTAGATGGTGAACAAGGCATTCAACTTGTCAAGTAACGCATTACTTTGTCAACAAGGCATTCGACTTGTTCAACAAGGCATTCGATTTGGTCAACGAGGCATTCGAATTGGTCAAGACATCGATACTTGATCAACAAGGCTTTCGACTTATTCCTGAAGGCATTAGACTTGGTCAACAAGGAATTTGACTTCTTCAACAGTTGATTTGAGTTGTTCAACAACGCATTACTTTGTCAACAAGGCATTCGACTTGTTAACCAAGGCATTTGACTTGGTAAGTAAGACATTCAACTAGTTCAACAAGGTATTATATGGTCAATAAGGCATTCGACTTGTTCAAAACGACTTTACTTTGTCAACAAGGCATTCGACTTGTTCAACAAGGCATTGGAGTTGGTCAACAAGGCATTCGAATTGGTCAAAACATCGAGACTTGATCAACAAGGCATTCGACTTGTTCCTGAAGGCATTAGACTTGGTCAACAAGGAATTTGACTTCTTCAACACTTGATTTAAGTTGTTCAACAACCTATTACTTTGTCAACAAGGCATTCGACTTGTTCAATAAAGCATTTGACTTGGTAAGTAAGGCTTTCGACTTGTTCAACAAGGTATTATATGGTCAATAAGGCATTCGACTTGTTCAAGACGACATTACTTTCTCAACAAGGCATTCGACTTGTTTAAGACGGTATTAGTTTGTCCACAAGGCATCCGACTTGTTCTTTAAGGCATTAGACTTGCTCAACAAGTGATTCGACTTATTCATCAAGTCATTCCTTGGTGAACAATGCAATGAACTTGTTCAACAACGCATTACTTGGTCAACAAGGCATTTGAATTGTTCAACAAGGCATTCGACAAGGCATTACTTGGTCAACGAGGCATTTGAATTGTTCAACAAGGCATTACTTGGTCAACGAGGCATCCGACTTGGTCAACAAAGGATTTCACTTTTTTCAACAATGGAGTTTACTTGTTCAAGAAGTCATTAGATGGTGAACAAGGCATTCAACTTGTCAAGTAACACATTACTTGGTCAACAAGGCATTCGACTTGTTCAACAAGACATTCGATTTGGTCAACGAGGCATTCGAATTGGTCAAGACATCGATACTTGATCAACAAGGCATTCGACTTGTTCCTGAAGGCATTAGACTTGGTCAACAAGGAATTTGACTTCTTCATCACTTGATTTGAGTTGTTCAACAACGCATTACTTTGTCAACAAGGCATTCGACTTGTTCAACAAGGCATTTGACTTGGTAAGTAAGGATTTCAACTTGTTCAATAAGGTATTATATGGTCAATAAGGCATTCGACTTGTTCAAGACGACATTACTTTGTCAACAAGGCATTCGACTTGTTCAACAAGACATTGGAGTTGGTCAACAAGGCATTCTAATTGATCAAAACATCGATACATGATCAACAAGGCATTCGACTTGTTCCTGAAGGCATTAGACTTAGTCAACAACGAATTTCACTTCTATAACACTTGATTTGAGTTGTTCAACAACGCATTACTTTGTCAACAAGGCATTCGACTTGTTCAACAAGGCATTTGACTTGGTAGGTAAAGCTTTCGACTTGTTCAACAAGGTATTATATAGTCAATAAGGCATTCGACTTGTTCAAGACGACATTACTTTGTCAACAAGGCATTCGACTTGTTCAACAAGGCATTGGACTTGGTCAACAAGGCATTCGAATTGGTCAAAACATCGATACTTGATCAACAAGGCATTCGAGTTGTTCCTGAAGGCATTAGACTTGGTCAATAAGGAATTTGACTTCTTCAACACTTGATTTAAGTTGTTCAACAACCTATTACTTTGTCAACAAGGCATTCGACTTGTTCAATAAGGCATTTGACTTGGTAAGTAAGGCTTTCGATTTGTTCAACAAGGTATTATATGGTCAATAAGCCATTCGACTTGTTCAAGACGACATTACATTGTCAACAAGGCATTCGACTTGTTCAAGACGGTATTAGTTTGTCCCCAAGGCATCCGACTTGTTCTTTAAGGCATTAGACTTGCTCAACAAGTGATTCGACTTATTCATCAAGTCATTCCTTGGTGAACAATGCAATGAACTTGTTCAACAACGCATTACTTGGTCAACAAGGCATTTGAATTGTTCAACAAGGCATTCGACAAGGCATTACTTGGTCAACGAGGCATTTGAATTGTTCAAACAAGGCTTTACTTGGTCAACGAGGCATCCGACTTGGTCAACAAAGGATTTCACTTTTTTCAACAATGGAGTTTACTTGTTCAAGAAGTCATTAGATGGTGAACAAGGCATTCAACTTGTCAAGTAACACATTACTTGGTCAACAAGGCATTCGACTTGTTCAACAAGGCATTCGATTTGGTCAACGAGGCATTCAAATTGGTCAAGACATCGATACTTGATCAACAAGGCATTCGACTTGTTCCTGAAGGCATTAGACTTGGTCAACAAGGAATTTGACTTCTTCATCACTTTATTTGAGTTGTTCAACAACGCATTACTTTGTCAACAAGGCATTCGACTTGTTCAACAAGGTATTTGACTTGGTAAGTAAGGATTTCAACTTGTTCAATAAGGTATTATATGGTCAATAAGGCATTCGACTTATTCAAGACGACTTTACTTTGTCAACAAGGCATTCGACTTGTTCAACAAGGCACTGGAGTTGGTCAACAAGGCATTCGAATTGATCAAAACATCGATACTTGATCAACAAGGCATTCGACTTGTTCCTGAAGGCATTAGACTTAGTCAACAAGGAATTTGACTTCTACAACACTTGATTTGAGTTGTTCAACAACGCATTACTTTGTCAACAAGGCATTCGACTTGTTCAACAAGGCATTTGACTTGGACAATAAGGCATTCAACTTGTTCAACAAGGTATTATATGGTCAATAAGGCATTCGACTTGTTCAAGACGACATTACTTTGTCAACAAGGCATTCGACTTATTCAACAAGGCATTGGACTTGGTCAACAAGGCATTCGAATTGGTCAAAAATCGATACTTGATCAACAAGGCATTCGACTTGTTCCTGAAGGCATTAGACTTGGTCAACAAGGAATTTGACTTCTTCAACACTTGATTTGAGTTGTTCAACAAGACATTCGACAAGGCATTAGTTGGTCAACGAGGCATTTGAATTGTTCAACAAGGCATTACTTGGTCAACGAGGCATCCGACTTGGTCAACAAAGGATTTCACTTTTTTCAACAATGGAGTTTACTTGTTCAAGAAGTCATTAGATGGTGAACAAGGCATTCAACTTGTCAAGTAACGCATTACTTTGTCAACAAGGCATTCGACTTGTTCAACAAGGCATTCGATTTGGTCAACGAGGCATTCGAATTGGTCAAGACATCGATACTTGATCAACAAGGCTTTCGACTTATTCCTGAAGGCATTAGACTTGGTCAACAAGGAATTTGACTTCTTCAACAGTTGATTTGAGTTGTTCAACAACGCATTACTTTGTCAACAAGGCATTCGACTTGTTAACCAAGGCATTTGACTTGGTAAGTAAGACATTCAACTAGTTCAACAAGGTATTATATGGTCAATAAGGCATTCGACTTGTTCAAAACGACTTTACTTTGTCAACAAGGCATTCGACTTGTTCAACAAGGCATTGGAGTTGGTCAACAAGGCATTCGAATTGGTCAAAACATCGAGACTTGATCAACAAGGCATTCGACTTGTTCCTGAAGGCATTAGACTTGGTCAACAAGGAATTTGACTTCTTCAACACTTGATTTAAGTTGTTCAACAACCTATTACTTTGTCAACAAGGTATTCGACTTGTTCAATAAAGCATTTGACTTGGTAAGTAAGGCTTTCGACTTGTTCAACAAGGTATTATATGGTCAATAAGGCATTCGACTTGTTCAAGACGACATTACTTTCTCAACAAGGCATTCGACTTGTTTAAGACGGTATTAGTTTGTCCACAAGGCATCCGACTTGTTCTTTAAGGCATTAGACTTGCTCAACAAGTGATTCGACTTATTCATCAAGTCATTCCTTGGTGAACAATGCAATGAACTTGTTCAACAACGCATTACTTGGTCAACAAGGCATTTGAATTGTTCAACAAGGCATTCGACAAGGCATTACTTCGTCAACGAGGCATTTGAATTGTTCAACAAGGCATTACTTGGTCAACGAGGCATCCGACTTGGTCAACAAAGGATTTCACTTTTTTCAACAATGGAGTTTACTTGTTCAAGAAGTCATTAGATGGTGAACAAGGCATTCAACTTGTCAAGTAACACATTACTTGGTCAACAAGGCATTCGACTTGTTCAACAAGACATTCGATTTGGTCAACGAGGCATTCGAATTGGTCAAGACATCGATACTTGATCAACAAGGCATTCGACTTGTTCCTGAAGGCATTAGACTTGGTCAACAAGGAATTTGACTTCTTCATCACTTGATTTGAGTTGTTCAACAACGCATTACTTTGTCAACAAGGCATTCGACTTGTTCAACAAGGCATTTGACTTGGTAAGTAAGGATTTCAACTTGTTCAATAAGGTATTATATGGTCAATAAGGCATTCGACTTGTTCAAGACGACATTACTTTGTCAACAAGGCATTCGACTTGTTCAACAAGACATTGGAGTTGGTCAACAAGGCATTCTAATTGATCAAAACATCGATACATGATCAACAAGGCATTCGACTTGTTCCTGAAGGCATTAGACTTAGTCAACAACGAATTTCACTTCTATAACACTTGATTTGAGTTGTTCAACAACGCATTACTTTGTCAACAAGGCATTCGACTTGTTCAACAAGGCATTTGACTTGGTAGGTAAGGCTTTCGACTTGTTCAACAAGGTATTATATAGTCAATAATGCATTCGACTTGTTCAAGACGACATTACTTTGTCAACAAGGCATTCGACTTGTTCAACAAGGCATTGGACTTGGTCAACAAGGCATTCGAATTGGTCAAAACATCGATACTTGATCAACAAGGCATTCGAGTTGTTCCTGAAGGCATTAGACTTGGTCAATAAGGAATTTGACTTCTTCAACACTTGATTTAAGTTGTTCAACAACCTATTACTTTGTCAACAAGGCATTCGACTTGTTCAATAAGGCATTTGACTTGGTAAGTAAGGCTTTCGATTTGTTCAACAAGGTATTATATGGTCAATAAGCCATTCGGCTTGTTCAAGACGACATTACATTGTCAACAAGGCATTCGACTTGTTCAAGACGGTATTAGTTTGTCCCCAAGGCATCCGACTTGTTCTTTAAGGCATTAGACTTGCTCAACAAGTGATTCGACTTATTCATCAAGTCATTCCTTGGTGAACAATGCAATGAACTTGTTCAACAACGCATTACTTGGTCAACAAGGCATTTGAATTGTTCAACAAGGCATTCGACAAGGCATTACTTGGTCAACGAGGCATTTGAATTGTTCAAACAAGGCTTTACTTGGTCAACGAGGCATCCGACTTGGTCAACAAAGGATTTCACTTTTTTCAACAATGGAGTTTACTTGTTCAAGAAGTCATTAGATGGTGAACAAGGCATTCAACTTGTCAAGTAACACATTACTTGGTCAACAAGGCATTCGACTTGTTCAACAAGGCATTCGATTTGGTCAACGAGGCATTCAAATTGGTCAAGACATCGATACTTGATCAACAAGGCATTCGACTTGTTCCTGAAGGCATTAGACTTGGTCAACAAGGAATTTGACTTCTTCATCACTTTATTTGAGTTGTTCAACAACGCATTACTTTGTCAACAAGGCATTCGACTTGTTCAACAAGGCATTTGACTTGGTAAGTAAGGATTTCAACTTGTTCAATAAGGTATTATATGGTCAATAAGGCATTCGACTTGTTCAAGACGACTTTACTTTGTCAACAAGGCATTCGACTTGTTAAACAAGACATTAGAGTTGGTCAACAAGGCATTCTAATTGATCAAAACATCGATACTTGATCAACAAGGCATTCGACTTGTTCCTGAAGGCATTAGACTTAGTCAACAACGAATTTCACTTCTATAACACTTGATTTGAGTTGTTCAACAACGCATTACTTTGTCAACAAGGCATTCGACTTGTACAACAAGGCATTTGACTTGGTAGGTAAGGCTTTCGACTTGTTCAACAAGGTATTATATAGTCAATAAGGCATTCGACTTGTTCAAGACGACATTACTTTGTCAACAAGGCATTCGACTTGTTCAACAAGGCATTCGACTTTGGTCAACAAGGCATTCGAATTGGTCAAAACATCGATACTTGATCAACAAGGCATTCGACTTGTTCCTGAAGGCATTAGACTTGGTCAACAAGGAATTTGACTTCTTCAACACTTGATTTGAGTTGTTCAACAACGCATTACTTTGTCAACAAGGCATTCGACTTGTTCAACAAGACATTTGACTTGGACAATAAGTCATTCAACTTGTTCAACAAGGTATTATATGGTCAATAAGGCATTCGACTTGTTCAAGACGACATTACTTTGTCAACAAGGCATTCGACTTATTCAACAAGGCATTGGACTTGGTCAACAAGGCATTTGAATTGGTCGAAACATCGATACTTGATCAACAAGGCATTCGACTTGTTCCTGAAGGCATTAGACTTGGTCAATAAGGAATTTGACTTCTTCAACACTTGATTTAAGTTGTTCAACAACCTATTACTTTGTCAACAAGGCATTCGACTTGTTCAATAAAGCATTTGACTTGGTAAGTAAGGCTTTCGACTTGTTCAACAAGGTATTATATGGTCAATAAGGCATTCGACTTGTTCAAGACGACATTACTTTCTCAACAAGGCATTCGACTTGTTTAAGACGGTATTAGTTTGTCCACAAGGCATCCGACTTGTTCTTTAAGGCATTAGACTTGCTCAACAAGTGATTCGACTTATTCATCAAGTAATTCCTTGGTGAACAATGCAATGAACTTGTTCAACAACGCATTACTTGGTCAACAAGGCATTTGAATTGTTCAACAAGGCATTCGACAAGGCATTACTTGGTCAACGAGGCATTTGAATTGTTCAACAAGGCATTACTTGGTCAACGAGGCATCCGACTTGGTCAACAAAGGATTTCACTTTTTTCAACAATGGAGTTTACTTGTTCAAGAAGTCATTAGATGGTGAACAAGGCATTCAACTTGTCAAGTAACACATTACTTGGTCAACAAGGCATTCGACTTGTTCAACAAGACATTCGATTTGGTCAACGAGGCATTCGAATTGGTCAAGACATCGATACTTGATCAACAAGGCATTCGACTTGTTCCTGAAGGCATTAGACTTGGTCAACAAGGAATTTGACTTCTTCATCACTTGATTTGAGTTGTTCAACAACGCATTACTTTGTCAACAAGGCAATCGACTTGTTCAACAAGGCATTTGACTTGGTAAGTAAGGCTTTCGACTTGTTCAACAAGGTATTATATGGTCAATAAGGCATTCGACTTGTTCAAGACGACATTACTTTGTCAACAAGGCATTCGACTTGTTCAAGACGGTATTAGTTTGTCCACAAGGCATCCGACTTGTTCTTCAAGGCATTAGACTTGCTCAACATGCGATTCGACTTGTTCATCAAGTCATTCCTTGGTGAACAATGCAATGAACTTGTTCAACAACGCACTACTTGGTCAACAAGGCATTTCAATTGTTCAACAAGGCATTCGACAAGGCATTACTTGGTCAACGAGGCATTACTTGGTCAATGAGGCATTTGAATTGTTCAACAAGGCATTACTTAGTCAACGAGGCATCCGACTTGGTCAACAAAGGATTTCACTTTTTTCAACAATGGAGTTTACTTGTTCAAGAAGTCATTAAATGGTGAACAAGGCATTCAACTTGTCAAGTAACGCATTACTTGGTCAACAATGCATTCGACTTGTTCAACAAGGCATTCGATTTGGTCAACGAGGCATTCAAATTGGTCAAGACATTGATACTTGATCAACAAGTCATTCGACTTGTTCCTGAAGGTATTAAACTTAGTCAACAAGGAATTTGACTTCTTCAACAGTTGATTTGAGTTGTTCAACAACGCATTACTTTGTCAACAAGGCATTCGACTTGTTCAACAAGGCATTTGACTTGGTAAGTAAGGCTTTCGACTTGTTCAACAAGGTATTATATGGTCAATAAGGCATTCGACTTGTTCAAGACGACATTACTTTGTCAACAAGGCATTCGACTTGTTCAACAAGGCATTGGACTTGGTCAACAAGGCATTCGAATTGGTCAAAACATCGATACTTGATCAACAAGGCATTCGACTTGTTCCTGAAGGCATTAGACTTGGTCAACAAGGAATTTGACTTCTTCAACACTTGATTTGAGTTGTTCAACAACGCATTACTTTGTCAACAAGGCATTCGACTTGTTCAACAAGGCATTTGACTTGGACAATAAGGCATTCAACTTGTTCAACAAGGTATTATATGGTCAATAAGGCATTCGACTTGTTCAAGACGACATTACTTTGTCAACAAGGCATTCGACTTAATCAACAAGGCATTGGACTTGGTCAACAAGGCATTCGAATTGGTCAAAACATCGATACTTGATCAACAAGGCATTCGACTTGTTGCTGAAGGCATTAGACTTGGTCAACAAGGAATTTGACTTCTTCAACACTTGATTTGAGTTGTTCAACAACGCATTACTTTGTCAACAAGGCATTCGACTTGTTCAACAAGGCATTTGACTTGGTAAGTAAGGCTTTCGACTTGTTCAACAAGGTATTATATGGTCAATAAGGCATTGGACTTGTTCAAGACGACATTACTTTGTCAACAAGGCATTCGACTTGTTCAAGACGGTATTAGTTTGTCCACAAGGCATCCGACTTGTTCTTCAAGGCATTAGACTTGCTCAACAAGTGATTCGACTTGTTCATCAAGTCATTCCTTGGTGAACAATGCAATGAACTTGTTCAACAACGCATTACTTGGTCAACAAGGCATTTGAATTGTTCAACAAGGCATTCGACAAGGCATTACTTGGTCAACGAGGCATTACTTGGTTAATGAGGCATTTGAATTGTTCAACAAGGCATTACTTAGTCAACGAGGCATCCGACTTGGTCAACAAAGGATTTCACTTTTTTCAACAATGGAGTTTACTTGTTCAAGAAGTCATTAAATGGTGAACAAGGCATTCAACTTGTCAAGTAACGCATTACTTGGTCAACAAGGCATTCGACTTGTTCAACAAGGCATTCCATTTGGTCAACGAGGCATTCAAATTGGTCAAGACATCGATACTTGATCAACAAGGCATTCGACTTGTTCCTGAAGGTATTAGACTTAGTCAACAAGGAATTTGACTTCTTCAACAGTTGATTTGAGTTGTTCAACAACGCATTACTTTGTCAACAAGGCATTCGACTTGTTCAACAAGGCATTTGACTTGGTAAGTAAGGCATTCAATTTGTTCAACAAGGTATTATATGGTTAATAAGGCATTCGACTTGTTCAAGACGACTTTACTTTGTCAACAAGGCATTCGACTTGTTCAACAAGGCATTGGAGTTGGTCAACAAGGCATTCGAATTGATCAAAACATCGATACTTGATCAACAAGGCATTCGACTTGTTCCTGAAGGCATTAGACTTAGTCAACAACGAATTTCACTTCTACAACACTTGATTTGAGTTGTTCAACAACGCATTACTTTGTCAACAAGGCATTCGACTTGTTCAACAAGGCATTTGACTTGGACAATAAGGCATTCAACTTGTTCAACAAGGTATTATATGGTCAATAAGGCATTCGACTTGTTCAAGACGACTTTACTTTGTCAACAAGGCATTCGACTTGTTCAACAAGACATTGGAGTTGGTCAACAAGGCATTCGAATTGATCAAAACATCGATACTTTATCAACAAGGCATTCGACTTGTTCCTGAAGGCATTAGACTTAGTCATCAACGAATTTCACTTCTATAACACTTGATTTGAGTTGTTCAACAACGCATTACTTTGTCAACAAGGCATTCGACTTGTTCAACAAGGCATTTGACTTGGAAAATAAGGCATTCAACTTGTTCAACAAGGTATTATAAGGTCAATAAGGCATTCGACTTGTTCAAGACAACATTACTTTGTCAACAAGGCATTCGACTTGTTCAACAAGGCATTGGACTTGGTCAACAAGGCATTCGAATTGGTCAAAACATCGATACTTGATCAAGAAGGCATTCGACTTGTTCATGAAGGCATTAGACTTGGTCAACAAGGAATTTGACTTCTTCAACACTTGATTTGAGTTGTTCAACAACGCATTACTTTGTCAACAAGGCATTCGACTTGTTCAACAAGGCATTTGACTTGGTAAGTAAGGCTTTCGACTTGTTCAACAAGGTATTATATGGTCAATAAGGCATTCGACTTGTTCAAGATGACATTACTTTGTCAACAAGGCATTCGACTTGTTCAAGACGGTGTTAGTTTGTCCACAAGGCATCCGACTTGTTCTTCAAGGCATTAGACTTGCTCAACAAGTGATTCGACTTGTTCATCAAGTCATTCCTTGGTGAACAATGCAATGAACATGTTCAACAACGCATTACTTGGTCAACAAGGCATTTGAATTGTTCAACAAGGCATTCGACAAGGCATTACTTGGTCAACGAGGCATTACTTGGTCAATGAGGCATTTGAATTGTTCAACAAGGCATTACTTAGTCAACGAGGCATCCGACTTGGTCAACAAAGGCATTCGACTTGTTCAACAAGGCATTTGACTTGGTAAGTAAAGCATTCGACTTGTTCAACAAGGTATTATATGGTCAATAAGGCATTCGACTTGTTCAAGACGACATTACTTTGTCAACAAGGCATTCGACTTGTTCAAGACAGCATTACTTTGTCAACAAGGCATCCGATTGTTCTTCAAGGAATTAGACTTGGTCAACAAGTCATTCCTTGGTGAAAAATGCAATCAACTTGTTCAACAACGCATTACTTGGTTAACATGGCATTTGAATTGTTCAACAAGGGATTCGACTTGTTCAACACGGTATTATTAAATGGTCAACAAGGCACTCGACTCGTTTAAGAAGGCATTACTTGGTCAACAAGGCATTCGACTTGTACAACAAGGCATTCGAATTGGTCAAGACATCGATACTTTTTTTTTTTTGGGAAAAGGTCATTAAAATAAAATGTGGAAAGATACAATGTTCAGCAGCAATAAGTTGCACCGCTCGGTAACATGCTACCTAATCAACGCAAGTAATCCAATCGAGCAAGCAAACATCAAAAGCAAGCAAGCAGACTGTAAGCAAGTGACTACGTGCTCGGCCACGCAATGCGCCAAACACGTCGAAGCGCACAGGACTGTAGCTGATACTTCCCTCCAAGGGTAGAGAGCCGTATACAGAGTGTAGTCTCGACGTCCGCAACGATATGAGTAGGAGGTCTTCGTCTTCCTTCCCGCCATCGTAGGTTGCGCTCGGCCCATAGGTGATAGACAAGCGATGCAAGCGCATGTCGGGGCCCCATCCATGCGAGGTGCTTGCCCCGCCACCTTTGAGCAGCCCAGTGAACCCCTTCGATCCAGTCCGTGTAAGGCCATCCAAAACGTAACTTTCCCTGCAAAGACTGTAGGCAATGTCTGGAAATGAACACTCAAAGAAAAGATGCCGTGTTGTCTCTATAGCATGGCCATCATCACACAAGAGGCAAGCTGAACTTCCTGCTGCCGCGGCCACCCATGGCTTGTCCCTCGTCACCAGGCGTTCCCTAATCGCCAGCCATAGGCTGACTTCATGCCGTGGTATCGAGATAGGGCCTCCGAACAGGTTGGTCCAGAATGCAGGCGGAGAATGTTGGCGTATACAATTTCTCGCGGAGTGAGTAGAGAAGACGCCATTGGGAGTCCCCCGCCATCGAATCGTGTCCATCTCACCGTGTTGAATGGGAGGTAGGAGACCAGCAAAATCCATGAACTCCACCGTTGTCTGTCCTGGCCAATGCCATCCCGACTCATCAATCACCGCGCTCAATCGTGAATCAAGTGGGAGGCCCATAACAGATGGACCACGCGGGTACCGTTCCACCAGCGGAATCGTGAGTAGCCATGGGTCAGTCCAGAGGCGTGTATTCGCTCCATTCCCAATGCGGAACTCTAGAAGTGGCCGGATGATGGGTCTGAGCTTGAGGAGCTTCTTCCAGCTCCATGAGGTATTAGCCGTGGATCTGATGGTCCAGAAGGATGTGTTGTGCAGCCGCGTCCGTCGTATCCATGTGGCCCATATCGAAGACTCATCTCCCCTGAGAATGTTCCAAATAAGACGCATCATCAGCCCTTGTTCTCCACCTCAATCGATCTCAGTCAAAGTCCCCCTTCGTCCCTTGGTGCGCATACGTCAGTCCATGCCACCTTCGCACTAGATCCCTTCCACAAGAAAGCTCGAAGACGCTTCTCGATACTGCGGATGATTCCCTTGGGGAGTAAGAAGACTCCCGCAAGACATCGATACTTGATCAACAAGTCATTCGACTTGTTCGTGAAGGCATTAGACTTTGTCAACAATGAATTTAACTTCTTCAACACTTGATATGAATTGTTCAACAATGCATTACTTTGTCAACAAGGCATTCGACTTGTTCAACAAGGCATTTGACTTGGTAAGTAAAGCATTCGACTTGTTCAACAAGGTATTATATGGTCAATAAGGCATTCGACTTGTTCAAGACGACATTACTTTGTGAACAAGGCATTCGACTTGTGCAAGACAGCATTACTTTGTCAACAAGGCATCCGACTTGTTCTTCAAGGAATTAGACTTAGTCAACAAGTGATTCGACTTGTTCAATAAGTCATTCCTTGGTGAACAATGCAATCAACTTGTTCAACAACGCATTACTTGGTTAACAAGGCATTTGAATTGTTCAACAAGGGATTCGACTTGTTCAACACAGTATTATTAAATGGTCAACAAGGCACTCGACTCGTTTAAGAAGCAATTACTTGGTCAACAAGGCATTCGACTTGTACAACAAGGCATTCGAATTGGTCAAGACATCGATACTTGATCAACAAGGCATTCGACTTGTTCGTAAAGGCATTACACTTGGTCAACAATGAATTTAACTTCTTCAACACTTGATTTGAATTGTTCAACAATGCATTACTTTGTCAACAAGGCATTCGACTTGTTCAACAAGGCATTTGACTTGGTAAGTAAGGCATTCGACTTGTTCAACAATGTATTATATGGTCAATAAGGCATTCGACTTGTTCAAGACGATATTACTTTGTCAACAAGGCATTCGACCTGTTCAAGACGGCATTACTTTGTCAACAAGGCATCCAAACTTGTTCTTCAAGGCATTAGACTTGGTCAACAAGTGATTCGACTTGTTCAACAAGTCATTCCTTGGTGAACAATGCAATCAATTTGTTCAACAACGCATTACTTGGTCAACAAGACATTTGAATTGATCAACAAAGGATTTGACTTGTTCAGCAAAGTATTATTAAATGGTTAACAAGGCAGTCGACTCGTTCAAGAAGGCATTACTTGGTCAACACTTGTTCAACAAGGCATTCAACTTGGTCAACAAGGAATCCAACTTGTTGAAGAAGGCATTACTTGGTCAACGAGGCATCCGACTTGGTCAACAAAGGATTTGACTATTTTCAACAATGGATTTTACATGTTCAACAAGTCATTAGTTTGTGAACAAGGCATTCTACTTGTCAAGTAACGCATTACTTGTTCAACAAGGTATTTGACTTGTTCAACAAGGCATTCGAATTGGTCAAGACATCGATACATGATCAACAATGCATTCAACTTGTTCGTGAAGGCATTAGACATGGTCAACAATGAATTTAACGTCTTCAACACTTGATTTGAGTTGTTCAACAACGCATTACTTTGTCAACAAAACATTCGACTTGTTCTACAAGGCATTTGACTTGGTAAGTAAGGCATTCGACTTGTTCAATAAGGTATTATATGGTCAATAAGGCATTCGACTTGTTCAAGACGACATTACTTTGTCAACAAGGCATTCGACTTGTTCAAGACGGCATTACTTTGTCAACAAGGCATCCGACTTGTTCTTCAAGGCATTAGACTTGGTCAACAAGTGATTCTACTTGTTCAACAAGTGATTCTACTTGTTCAACAAGTCATTCATTGGTGAACAATGCAATCAAGTTGTTCAACAACGCATTACTTGGTCAACAAGGCATTTGAATTGTTCAACAAGGGATTCGAGTTGTTCAGCAAGGTATTAATAAATGGTCAACAAGGCACTCGACTCGTTCAAGAAGGCATTACTTGGTCAACAAGGCATTCGACTTGTACAACAAGGCATTCGAATTTGTCAAGACATCGATATTTGATAACCAAGACATTCGAATTGTTCCTGAAGGCATTAGACTTGGTCAACAAGGAATTTGACTTCTTTAACACTTGATTTGAGTTGTTCAACAACGCATTACTTTGTCAACAGGGCATTCGACTTGTTCAACAAGGCATTTGACTTGGTAAATAAAGCATTCGACTTGTTCGACAAGGTATTATATGGTCAATAAGGCATTCAACTTGTTCAAGACGACATTACTTTGTCAACAAGGCATTCGACTTGTTCAAGACGGCATTACTTTGTCAACAAGACATCCGACTTGTTCTTCAAGGCATTAGACTTGGTCAACAAGTGATTTGACTTGTTCAACAAGTCATTCCTTGGTGAACAATGCAATCAACTTGTTCAACAACGCTACTTGGTCAACATGGCATTTGAATTGTTCAACAAGGCACTCGACTTGTTCAGCAAGGTATTATTAAATGGTCAACAAGGCACTCGACTTATTCAAGAAGGCATTACTTGGTCGACAAGGCATTCGAGTTGTACAACAAGGGATTCGAATTTGTCAAGACATCGATACTTGATCAACAAGGCATTCGACTTGTTCCTGAAGGTATTAGACTTGGTCAACAAGGAATTTGACTTCTTCAACACTTGATTTGAGTTGTTCAACAATGCATTACTTTGTCAACAAGGCATTCGACTTGTTCAACATGGCATTTGACTTGGGAAGTAAGGCATTCGACTTGTTCAACAAGGTATTATATGGTCAATAAGGCATTTGACTTGTTCAAGACGATATATCTGTTGGGAAAGGTACCCGGTTTGTACCCGAGATGCAACGCCCCGGGATACGGTGCGGAATAAAATTTTTTCCGGGTTTCTTCGCAGCTCGGATCGAAAACTCTAATCACGTTGACACGTAATAGGGCGGGTCATACCCGTGAGAGATTACCTTTGAAGCGAGTGGCAGCTCCTCGTCGATTGCGTCGTCGGCCGCGGTCGTGTTGGGTATCGTCTAGATCGTCACGCCGACCTCACAGTGTACCACGGTTTCGATTCTCCGAAGATGGCTAGAGAGAATTGATCTGTCGCTCGGGAGAGTGGTTTGCGTTTGTGGTTCGTGTTTGATTCTCGGGTCGAGAAATTTCGCGTCGATTCTCTTCCCGTGTATGTTCTTTGACGAGGGTCTCACCCTTATTTATAGTAGGGGAGGACGAAATTTTCAGCCCTAAACAAGGCTAAAATCTCGAAATATTTGTTCCTAAATATGAGAGATATTCTTGCCAAAATATCTCTCCTAATTGAATTCAAAATTCTATTAAAGGAACATACTATAAATAGAAAACTAACTAAGATATTAAAATATCTTCAAATATGGTAAATAAATTTCGAAAAATATAAATTTGAATTTTAGTTTTAATAAATAATATTCCAAATATTTTATTACCATATTTGTAAATTACGAAAATACCCTTTAAGGCATTTTTCGAATTTCTCGGCTTAGGGTTGAATTCCAATTCTTCCCTCAAGTCTTTCTAAGCACTTAGCCAAGCCTAAGTCTTAAAGTTAGTTTCATATGAAGTCCGACTTCGGTCCACTTAATGACCCCGAGGCCCAATAAGGCGTGGCATAACGACCCGAGGCCCGTTAAGGCCCAAAACACAATCTCTCCTTCTCGGTACACATTGATGATCCTTTTTAAGCCCGACTCTCTAGGTTCGACTCAATCGGCAAGGGAGGAATCCAAGAGTCCGGTAGGTGCCTAGCCAATCCCGCAGTACCGGACAGATCCCGACTTGAGCACGAATTTCGAACTAGTTTCATTCCAGAACCTAACTATAGATCATAATACTACGTACAAACCCTTCAGCTGTGTCCCGATCGAGTGAGAGCCATGGTATTTGTCAAACTCACTAAACTCGATACTATGATAAAATGACACGAGGCAAATTACCAAACTACCCTCCATGTCTAACATGAGTTAGTTTAATACCTTGGCCAAGGATTTTGTAATTGCCCGTCGTCATTCTCATAGGACACTTGTCTCGATTACTTGCGAGACTGTGAATCCGTACTCGGCGGTCTAAGCCCGACAATCACAAATATCCATCAAGACCGCATCTGTCCCGCTGACCCATGCAATAGCAAATCGGATCTAGCGAAACCAGTGATAGTCAAGACTTCAAAGTCAACTCCGTCAAAGCCCCTTTCGGTCTAAGGTTCAAGCAGACTACTATAGTTTTGTCGTCGATCATTGACACTCCTTGAGTAATAAGCCATGTTTGATCGTACGACCTGCGGGTCAGTGTCCATGAAACGATTCAATCCCTTGATTCGACTCGTATCACAAGTCGTGACTTCCGCTTCCAAGCGGTATATCGGCACACGGTAAGTCATCGACAAATAAGCCATGATTGGTTTTCCAGCACCCAACTGAAACCTAAGGCTTATGGACATTTTATGTTCGAGGTTAAGAGTCTACTGGTGCCTTCCTCTCTCGTACCCATCGAGAACAGTGACTCAACTCGACACATTTGGATTTATTCATTTATTGCTTTACCCGATGCTAAGTAAAGAACTCATATAATCAATAAACGAATAATGCCTTTATTAATACGCAAAACAATGTTTGATTACATTGACAATCGAATGATAAATAAGCTAATGCCCTATACATATCCAATATCGTATAGCATTCGAGGGCATATCCCTAACAATCTCCCACTTGCACTCAATGCCATGCGCTGTTGTATCTAATACCCATCTTCTCGAGATGTTTGTTCAGCACTGCCTGAGATAAAGGCTTGGTGAATGGGTCGGCCACGTTGTCCGCAGTCGCAATCTTCTGGACGGCTATGTAGCCACTCTCAACGAATCCACGTAACACGTGGTATTTTCTTTCTATGTGTTTGGATTTACTGTGAGATCTTGGTTCCTTCGCTTGCGCGATTGCACCACTATTGTCGCACCACAGTGGCAGTGGTTTTTCGGCAATCGGAACCACTTGCAGTTCTTCCAAGAACTTTCTCATCCAAACTCCTTCTAGCTGCCTCTGAGGCGGCTATGTACTTCAGCCTCGCAGGTGGAATCAGCAGTTGTGCTCTGCTTGGAACTTTTCCAAGATACTGCTCCACCGTTGAGTGTAAAGACGAAACCTGAAGTGGATTTTCGGTCGTCCACGTCTGACTGGAAATCCGAATTCGTATATCCTTCCACTTCTAATTCTCCATTTCCATAGACCAGCATCATATCCTTTGTTCTTCTAAGATACTTGAGGATATTCTTGACTGCTGTCCAGTGTTCTTTACCCGGGTTGGCTTGAAATCGACTGACTACGCTCACAGCGTATGCTATGTCCGGTCGCGTGCAAAGCATCGCGTACATCAAGCTACCCACTGCGGATGCATAGGGGATTCCATTCATCTCTTTTCTATCTGCCTCACTTTGAGGACACATAGCTTTGGAGAGATGTATCCCATGCCCCATAGGTAAGAACCCTTTCTTAGAATTGTCCATGTTATATTGTTTCAGGACCTTTTGTAAGTACATGGCTTGGGAGAGCCCTAACATCTTATTCGTTCTATCCCTATAGACACGAATTCCTAAGATGTAGGTCGCTTCTCCCAAGTCTTTCATGGAGAATTCGGTCGAAAGCCATGCTTTCACCATCGAGAGCATCCCAATATCGTTTCCTATCAAAAGGATGTCATCAACGTACAATACGAGGAACGATATCTTGCTCCCACTGCTTTTTCTGTAGACGCATGGTTCATCTTCGTTCTTTATGAATCTGTAGCTCTTAACTACTTCATCAAACCGAAGATTCCAGCTCCTAGAGGCTTGTTTAAGTCCATAAATTGACTTATTCAATTTGCATACTTTATGAGCATCCTTTTGTGATGTAAAACCCTTTGGCTGTTCCATATATATTCCTCCTTGAGGTATCCATTTAAGAACGCGGTTTTCAAATCCATCTGCCAGATCTCATAATCGTTATACGCTGCTATCGCAAGTAATATTCGAATGGACTTCATCATCGCAACGGGCGAAAAGGTTTCCTCATAGTCAATTCCTTCTTTTTGACTATAACCTTTCGCTACAAGCCTAGCTTTGTATGTATCCACCAGTCCGTCTGATCCAATCTTTTTCTTGAAGATCCACTTACACCCAATGGGTCTAAAACCATCGGGGAGATCAACAAGTGTCCAGACCTGATTTTCGTGCATTGAATCCATTTCGACTTGCATAGCTTCAAGCCATCTTACGGAGTCTATATCCGTCATTGCTTGGTCATAGGTAGCGGGGTCGTCCACGACGTTACCCCCCGTCGCAGCATCCCCGTGCTCGATGTGTACCATTCCATATCTCTCAGGCTGGCGAGATACTCTACCAGATGTGGCGACCCCCATTTTCTAAAGATAATTAGTGGCGGATTTTTTTCGCAACGAAAGCCGCGGAAAACCCATTTTACAAAAAACATTTTCATAAAAATATTTCACATAAATATTTTAAAACATCGTAAAAAGGGTTAGCATTTCCAAAATTCAAAACAGCCTAACAACGCTCCACAGGTCTTCATCCATGTACCGTTCCGCTCTCGAAAGCCCATGGAGTCACCGCCGCCAGCCCATCTCAATCGCGACGTTCATCAACATCGGGCTCAGTCATACCTACAACACGCAAACAAATGAGCAATTGCCCAGTAGGTAAAACATGCATGAATGCAATATGCGCTCAAATCCCATCCCAACTCATCTCACTTCCTATCAAATATAAATCAGGGCCCAAGGTCGGTATAGCCACTTCGCACGCATAACAAATCAATAAATCAAATCCCAAGCCAGGAGTCCGCCCCCGGATAGCCTACGCTGTTTACACAGGTCGCTCCTTCCCGAGTCCCCTCCGGCTCCGGCGGTGCCCACGCTAGTAGTGTACTCTCGGAGCATCCCCCTGCTAGGTCGCCCCTTCCGCCGATAAGACAGGCTCACATGCCAACAGGGTACCCCAGGTCGCCCCCTGCTAGTCTGCTCTGTCTCGACAATGCACTCACTGATAGGGTACCCCAGGTCGCCCCCTACCAAATCACACTGCTAGGTGTACTAATACCAACCTTTAACTCTACAATGAGTCGACCGCCAATATCGGCAAAAATCTACCCCGCTTATCGGCACTGTAAAGTGCCACCGTATCAACCCGCTTATAGGCAAGCACACACATACAAACAAGAAATTCGGCCTCGACCGTGAGGAAAACCCGCACTTAAGCGCGAGGTGCCCGCACGCTTGCTCGAGAGACCCGTGCAGTTGCAAAAGGGCGCATGCCGGATAGGTGGTAGGGGCCGGGTTATTGATGTGAAGTGGATCCAGAAAAGGGGACCGGGAGTAGAGTGTGTATAAACCTAAAAAGATGATCTATTTTTTTTGACAAATAGGCTAGCAGTCGTTGACGTTTTCCCAAAATTTTCCGTAAACCTCTCTGAGCAAGTGAACAAAGAATAAGCCTATTTCATTCGGGTTCTACGACTAGTAATTCGGGCGGTTGACTTGGTTCTTTCAAATTGCTTATCATTATTCAAAAAAGGGAATTGACCGAACTCTTGCTATGTGACTATTTTATTTGAGTTTAGGTTTAAGTCTGACGAGAATAATATTCTACGACTAGCAATTTCAAATAGAAATTCGAAAGAATTCAGAAACCCGCCACTGTCTCGGCTGTGCTACCGGAAGCTCTGGGGAAGTCTCATGGTAGCCTGCTCCAGTCCCCTTACGAAACTTTCGTTATTGGGTTAGCTATACACTTCACATGTTTCTAGCGATTCACATGGTATCATCAAATGATACAAGCCAGAGTGCGCGGCGCTGGCGCCCGCAGCGCCGGCCTGGTTGCCTTTGCTCCCGAGGAGCAGGAGAACAGCACACCATCGCAGGGAGCCCGCCTACATGGCGCTGGACGCCGGGCGTGGGGTGCGCGTACGTTCGCGGGGCGCGAGTGCGGCGCTGCGCGCACAGTGCTGCCGTAGCTGCGGCGCTGAGCGTGCTACCGCAGCGCAGCATGCGCGCGCGGTGCGGTGCGGTGCGGGCTGCGGCTGCTGCAGATCAGCATGCGCGTGCAGTGCTGTGCACGCTGTGCTGCGGCAGCACAGCGTACGCGCGCGGCAGCTGCAGGGCGCGCGCGACCAAGGCGCACGCCGTGCTTGTTTCGACCCGTTCCGAACTTCTCCATGCAACCTATGTTCGCATTTGATTCTAGCATGAACTTATCCCATATAAACACTCCAAATCACACGCATAATTATCTGAACTTCGCGTTTGCGTATCGTAGGTGCGTTTCACCTACCTTTCCTCCGAAGATTCGCTAATGTTTCGACAAATTTCGGATCCTCGCACGCGAAATCGCTTTGGACTTCTTTGACCTTTCTTCTTTTCTTTCTTTCCTTCCCTTTCTTTTCTCTCCTTTCTTTCCTCCTTTCCCCACGGCCTTCTCTTTTTTTTTTATTTTGGTCCTTAAATTTTCGGCTCCCTTCCAAAATAATTACTTAAACTCCTTTTCGAAAATTACAACTTAATTTTCATCGTAATAACTTACATAAACCCCGATTAAATTTTTACGGGTATTACACCAGACCTGCGCAACTCTGATTGCGTCTTGGACTGCTCTACGGTGTCTTCTAACACTGGAGTTTGTGAAATCGTTTCTGTCGTTTCTCCAAGAGTTACTTCACGACCCACTCCACCTTCTCGAATGAACTCTTCTTCGAAAAGTGAGCCTGAAGGGCTACAACGATTTTTGATCGTCGTGGAAGTAAAATTGGTATCCCGTGGAATCCTCAGGATACCCGACAAAACGTCCTTTCACAGCTCTCGATTCCAATTTTTCTGTCTTGAGCTTTTTCACAAAAGCGGGGCAACCCCATATTCTTATGTGGTTCAAGCTCGGCTTTCTATCAGTCCATATTTCATAAGGGATCTGGTCGACATAAAGTTCTTTACATGAGGCGGCTAGCTTCGGGCAATCGCGCTTCCAATGGCCGAGCTCATTGCAGTGAAGGCATTTGTCCGTGGGCTTGGCGCCTTTAGACACGTTTTTCTTGGCCTTGCCTTTTGAAACTCCTCCCTTGGGCTTAATGGGCTTGTCCGACTTCTTCTTTCTAATCGACTTCCGAGTCTTGTAAGTCGCAACAAGAGCCACTTCCTTTTCCTTTATCTTTTCATCTGAGTTTGGGCCGTTGAAAACTGGTTCATCAACTCAGTTAATGTCATCTCGACCCTATTCAGATTATAATTCACAATGAACGGATTAAAGGAAGCCGGCAGTGACTGAAGCACGAGATCGTTTTGGAGCTCATTGTCCATGAGAAAGTCGAGTGCATCAAGTCTCTCGATCAAACCGATCATTTTCAGCACATGTTCTCTAACGTCGCTGCCCTCATCCATTTTGCAATGAAACAGTTGCTCTATCAAAGAGTAGCGAGCACTCCTGGAGTGTTCACCAAAGAGCTCCTTCAAATGAAGTAAAATGGCGCCCACTTCCATTTCCGAGTGGCTTCGCTGCAACTCATTGCTGATGGATAGGAGTATATAGCCCTTGACCTTTGGCTCGTCTATTTGCCACTTGACATACGCAGCCCGGTCGTCGTCACTCGCAGCAGTCCCTGGGACTTGCGGTGTAGGGGAATCGAGGACATAAGTCAAAGACTCCATACCTAGAACTATCCTGAGGTCCTACCAAACGGTTCTTTTCGAGCAGCATGTTTAAAAGATTCGTCATAGTAACTAGAAAGAAAATAACTCTGCAGAAGATAAAGATCACACAGTTAGGTTTATTCTATCATTCATCAAGCGCAAACACGGACTTTTCGTTTCGCTTGACTCCCACTAATTTTCTCGAAAATTCTATTCTCCCGATTTAAGAATTTCGAAAACTTCGTTGAGTAGTTTCATAGTGGAGTTGAGGTCCCCGACTCGATTATACATGCCTCAGCCTTTAACGCAATATTTGGCCTGCCTAATCGATCGAAGTCGAGTTTCACTCGAACCCATCCTATGAGTATTTCAACTATCTTTGTCTCAGTCAGTGATCCTCACGGCTAACCCTGCATTTTGGGTATAACTGTCTAAGTGCAACCTAATCAACTTATGCTCTAACCGCACATTTGAATTCCTCCTTGCTGCCTTACGCTTCGTGTGGCGGAATATGCTATGGTGAGCGTCGTCAAATGAACCCGAAACGCTAATGTTAGGGCTTGATGTACGGCGCCAACTTACTCGGAACAAATCGTACAAACTCCCTAACACCAGACATCTCAAGCATGATAGAAGACAGGAACCCAATTCCTTTTCTCACTTAGTATTTATCAAACGGGAGAAAAAACCATTTTCACATAAGAGCACATAAAGCATGCATATCATTTCACAAATCGACACGCACGTAAGTAATAAATAAACCCTAGGAAAATAAACTACAAGGCAACACGAACGGGTTATTTATATTCTAGCCCTATTACGTGAATTATGTGTATGTGGCTTCAAAAAATCATCGGTTCTCCGTATGGGCTTTGAAGTCGACAATCGCCCTTCATCATTCAAACGGCCTCCAAGTCGTCGATCGTCCACCAAGTCATCTTCTCCCGGGGAGTCGTCAACCGTCGAACAGCTTCGTGTATTCTAAACTAAGCCTAATCTAATAAAGACTTTGAAGTACAACACGGGGGGATCATCAGTCCCAAACAACCCGTAAAAGACAAATACAACCCGGGGGGACGAGGCCCTTAACAAATAACCCGAAAAACCAAATAGAAATCCTAAACCCGTAAGTGTGCCTTAAATCATAATCATAACGAGCACGTTGACAATTTCATGAATTCTAACCGAAACCGACAATTTGGGCCTTAAATGGGCCAGGCCCGATAAAAAGGCCCGTTAGGGTTTTTGGGCGAAAAACCCTAGGCGGTCGTCGTGTCCCGGAGGCTGCAGTTTCATGCGGGTACGTGGCTGTCCGCGCGGTTTGCGCGGCTGTCCGTGCGCCACTGGCGCTGCCGTCAGAGGTGGCACCACCATTGGACAGCGGTGTGCCGCTGCCCGAGGCAGCGGCACGGTGGTTCGGGTCTTCGTTGCCCGAACCCGCGGCAGCGGATACGTCGTCGCACGGCGCGGTTGCGCGTGCGGCTGTCTGCGTGTCGCAGCGTCTCGGCGGTGGTGCCTTCGACCCCGTCGAGCGGTATTGTGGTCGTGGGTTGGCAAGCGACGCATCGAGCAGCCCCACGCGCCTAGTGCGTTGGCTTTTCGATCGTCTCCCACGAGCCTCGTTTTGATTTAATCATGTTATGATTCCGATCACGAGCCCTGGCTCTGATACCACTATTGGGAAAGGTACCCGGTTTGTATCTGAGATGCAACGCCCCGGGATACGGTGCGGAATAAAATTTTTTCCTGGTTCCTTCGCAGCTCGGATCGAAAACTCTAATCACGTTGACACGTAATAGGGCGGGTCATACCCGTGAGAGATTACCTTTGAAGCGAGTGGCAGCTCCTCGTCGATTGCGTCGTCGGCCGCGGTCGTGTTGGGTATCGTGTAGATCATCACGCCGACCTCGCAGTGTACCACGGTTTCGATTCTCCGAAGATGGCTAGAGAGAATTGATCCGTCGCTCGGGAGAGTGGTTTGCGTTTGTGTGTTCGTGTTTTGATTCTCGGGTCGAGAAATTTCGCGTCGATTCTCTTCCCGTGTGTCTTTTCCCGTGTATGTTCTTTGACGAGGGTCTCACCCTTATTTATAGTTGGGGGGACGAAATTTTCAGCCCTAAACAAGGCTAAAATCTCGAAATATTTGTTCCTAAATATGAGAGATATTCTTGCCAAAATATCTCTCCTAATTGAATTCAAAATTCTATTAAAGGAACATTACTATAAATAGAAAACTAACTAAGATATTAAAATATCTTCAAATATGGTAACTAAATTTCGAAAAATATAAATTCGAATTTTAGTTTTAATAAATAATATTCCAAATATTTCTATTACCATATTTGTAAATACGAAAATACTCTTTAAGGCATTTTTCGAATTTCTCGGCTTAGGGTTGAATTCCAATTCTTCCTTCAAGTCTTTCTAAGCACTTAGCCAAGCCTAAGTCTTAAAGTTAGTTTCATATGAAGTCCGACTTCGGTCCACTTAATGACCCCGAGGCCCAATAAGGCGTGGCATAACGACCCGAGGCCCGTTAAGGCCCAAAACACAATCTCTCCTTCTCGGTACACATTGATGATCCTTTTTAAGCCCGACTCTCTAGGTTCGACTCAATCGGCAAGGGATGAATCCAAGAGTCCGGTAGGTGCCTAGCCAATCCCGCAGTACCGGACAGATCCCGACTTGAGCACGAATTTCGAACTAGTCTCATTCCAGAACCTAACTATAGATCATAGTACTACGTACAAACCCTTCAGCTGTGTCCCGATCGAATGCCTTGTTGACCAAGTAATGCGTTACTTGACAAGTAGAATGCCTTGTTCACCAACTAATGACTTGTTGAACAAGTAAAATCCACTGTTGAAAAAAGTCAAATTCTTTGTTGACCAAGTCGGATGCCTCGTTGACCAAGTAATGCCATCTTGAACAAGTCGAATGCTTTGTTGACAAAGTAATTTCGTCTTGAACAAGTCGAATGCCTTATTGACCATATAATACCTTGTTGAACAAGTCGAATGCCTTACTTACCCAGTTAAATGCTTTTTTGAACAAGTCGAATGCCTTGTTGACAAAGTAGTGCGTTGTTGAACAACTCAAATCAAGTGTTGAAGAAGTCAAATTCCTTGTTGACCAAGTCTAATGCCTTCAGGAACAAGTCGAATGCCTTGTTGATCTAGAATCGATGTCTTGACCAATTCGAAAGCCTTGTTGACCAAATCGAATACCTTGTTGAACAAGTCGAATGCCTTGTTGACCAAGTAATGCGTTACTTGACAAGTAGATAGCCTTGTTCACCAACTAATGACTTGTTGAACATGTAAAATCCACTGTTAAAAAAAGTCAAATCCTTTATTGACCAAGTCGGATGCCTCGTTGACCATGTAATGCCGTCTTGAACAAGTCCAATGCCTTGTTGACAAAGTAATTTCGTCTTGAACAAGTCAAATATCTTATTGACCATATAATACCTTGTTGAACAAGTCGAATGCCTTACTTACCAAGTCAGATGCCTTTTTGAACAAGTCGAATGCCTTGTTGAAAAAGTAATGCGTTGTTGAACAATTCAAATCAAGTGTTGAAGAAGTCAAATTCCTTGTTGACCAAGTCTAATGCCTTCATGAACAAGTTGAATGTCTTGTTGACAAAGTATTGCGTTGTTGAACAACTCAAATCAAGTGTTGAAGAAGTGAAATTCGTTGTTGACTAAGTCTAATGCCTGCAGGAACAAGTCGAATGCCTTGTTGAACAAGTATCGATGTCTTGACCAATTCGAATGCCTGGTTGACCAAGTCAAATGCCTTGTTGAACAAGTCGAATGCCTTTTTGACCAAGTAATGCGTTAGTTGACAAGTAGAATGCCTTGTTCAGCAACTATTGACTTGTTGAACAAGTAAATCCGTTGTTGAAAAAAGTCAAATCCTTTGTTGACCAAGTCGGATGCCTCGTTGACCAAGTAATGCTTCTTCAACAAGTCGGATGCCTTGTTGTCCAAGTCGAATACCTTGTTGAACAATTCGAATGCCTTGTTTACCAAGTAATGCCTTCTTGATCGAGTCGAGTACCTTGTTAACCATGTAATAATACCTTGCTGAATAAGTCGAATATCTTGTTAAACAATTCAAATGCCTTGTTGACCAAGTAATGCGTTTGTTGAACAAGTTGATTGCATTGTTCACGAAGGAATGACTTGTTAAACAAGTCGAATCACTTGTTGACCAAGTGTAATGGGAAGAACAAGTCGGATGCCTTGTTGACAAAGTAATGCCGTCTTGAACAATTTGAATGCCTTGTTGACAAAGTAATGTCGTCTTGAACAAGTCGAATGCCTTATTGACCATATAATACATTGATAAACAAGTCGAATGCCTACTTACCAAGTCAAATGCGTTGTTGAACAAGTCGAATGCGTTGATGACAAAGTAATGCATTGTTGAACAACTCAAATCAAGTGTTGAAGAAGTTAAATTTGTTGTTGACTAAGTCTAATGCCTTCAGGAACAAGTCGAATGCCTTGTTGATCAAGTCGAATGCCTTGTTGACCAAGTAATGCGTTACTTGACAAGTAGAATGCCTTGTTCACCAACTAATGACTTGTTGTACAAGTAACATCCGTTGTTGAAAAAAGTTAAATCCTTTGTAGGTCGGATGCCTCGTTGACCAAGTAATGCCTTCTTCAACAAGTCATATGCCTTTGTTGACCAAGTCGAATGCCTTGTTGACCATGTAATGCATTCTTGAACGAGTCGAGTGCCTTGTTGACCATGTAATAATACCTTGCTGAACAAGTCGAATGTCTTGTTGAACAATTCAAATTCTTTGTTGACCAAGTAATGCGTTGTTGAACAAGTTGATTGCATTGTTCACCAAGGAATGAGTTGTTGAACAAGTCGAATCACTTGTTGACCAAATCTAATGCCTTGAAGAACAAGTCGGATGCCTTGTTGACAAAGTAATGCCGTCTTGAACAAGTCGAATGCCTTGTTGACAAAGTAATGTCGTCTTGAACAAGTCGGATGCCTTATTGACCATATAATACCTTGTTGAACAAGTCGAATGCCTTACTTACCAAGTCAAATGCCTTGTTGAACATGTCGAATGCCTTGTTGACAAAGTAATGCGTTGTTGAACAACTCAAATCAAGTGTTGAAGAAGTTAAATTCCTTGTTGACTAAGTTTAATTCCTTCAGGAACAAGTCGAATGCCTTGTTAGACAAGTATCGATGTCTTGACCAATTCGAATGCCTGGTTGACCAAGTCAAATGCCTTGTTGAACAAGTCGAATGCCTTGTTGACCAAGTAATGCGTTACTTGGAAAGTAGAATGCCTTGTTCACAAACAAATGACTTGTTGAACAAGTAAAATCCATTGTTGAAAAAAGTCAAATCCTTTGTTGACCAAGTCGAATGCTTTGTTGACAAAGTAATGTCGTCTTCAAAAAGTCAATGCCTTATTGACTATATAATACCTTATTGAACAAGTCAAATGCCTTACTTACCAAGTCAAATGCCTTGTCGAACAAGTCGAATACCTTGTTGACAAAGTAATGCATTGTTGAACAACTCAAATCAAGTGCAGAAGAAGTCAAATTCCTTGTTGACCAAGTCTAATGCCTTCAGGAGCAAGTCGAATGCCTTGTTGATCTAGAATCGATGTCTTGATAATTTCGAAAGCCTTGTTGACCAAATCGAATACCTTGTTGAACAAGTCGAATGCCTTGTTGACCAAGTAATCCGTTACTTGACAAGTAGAATGCCGTGTTCACCAACTAATGACTTGTTGAACAAGTAAAATCCATTGTTGAAAAAAGTCAAATCCTTTGTTGACCAAGTCGAATGCTTTCTTGACAAAGTAATGTCGTCTTCAACAAGTCAATGCCTTATTGACCATATAATACCTTGTTGAACATGTCGAATGCCTTACTTACCAAGTCAAATGCCTTGTCGAACAAGTCGAATACCTTGTTGACAAAGTAATGCATTGTTGAACAACTCAAATCAAGTGCTGAAGAAGTCAAATTCCTTGTTGACCAAGTCTAATGCCTTCAGGAACAAGTCGAATGCCTTGTTGATCTAGAATCGATGTCTTGACCAATTCGAAAGCCTTGTTGACCAAATCGAATACCTTGTTGAACAAGTCGAATGCCTTGTTGACCAAGTAATGCGTTACTTGACAAGTAGATAGCCTTGTTCACCAACTAATGACTTGTTGAACATGTAAAATCCACTGTTGAAAAAACTCAAATCCTTTGTTGACCAAGTGGAATGCTTTCTTGACAAAGTAATGTCGTCTTCAACAAGTCAATCCCTTATTGACCATATAATACCTTGTTGAACAAGTCGAATGCCTTACTTACCAAGTCAAATGCCTTCTCGAACAAGTCGAATACCTTGTTGACAAAGTAATGCATTGTTGAAAATCTCAAATCAAGTGCTGAAGAAGTCAAATTCCTTGTTGACCAAGTCTAATGCCTTTAGGAACAAGTCGAATGCCTTGTTGATCTAGAATCGATGTCTTGACCAATTCGAAAGCATTGTTGACCAAATCGAATACCTTGTTGAACAAGTCGAATGCCTTGTTGACCAAGTAATGCGTTACTTGACAAGTAGAATGCCTTGTTCAGCAACTATTGACTTGTTGAACAAGTAAAATCCACTGTTGAAAAAAGTCAAATTCTTTTTTAACCAAGTCGGATGCCTCGTTGACCAAGTAATGCCATCTTGAACAAGTCGAATGCTTTGTTGACAAAGTAATTTCGTCTTGAACAAGTCGAATGCCTTATTGACCATATAATACCTTGTTGAACAAGTCGAATGCCTTACTTACCCAGTTAAATGCTTTTTTGAACAAGTCGAATGCCTTGTTGACAAAGTAGTGCGTTGTTCAACAACTCAAATCAAGTGTTGAAGAAGTCAAATTCCTTGTTGACCAAGTCTAATGCCTTCCGGAACAAGTCGAATGCCTTGTTGATCTAGAATCGATGTCTTGACCAATTCGAAAGCCTTGTTGACCAAATCGAATACCTTGTTGAACAAGTCGAATGCCTTGTTGACCAAGTAATGCGTTACTTGACAAGTAAGATAGCCTTGTTCACCAACTAATGACTTGTTGAACATGTAAAATCAACTGTTGAAAAAAGTCAAATCCTTTGTTGACCAAGTCGGATGCCTCGTTGACCAAGTAATGCCGTCTTGAACAAGTCGAATGCCTTGTTGACAAAGTAATGTCGTCTTGAACAAGTCGGATGCCTTATTGACCATATAATACCTTGTTGAACAAGTCGAATGCCTTACTTACCAAGTCAAATGCCTTGTTGAACATGTCGAATGCCTTGTTGACAAAGTAATGCGTTGTTGGAAAACTCAAATCAAGTGTTGAAGAAGTTAAATTCCTTGTTGACTAAGTTTAATGGCTTCAGGAACAAGTCGAATGCCTTGTTAGACAAGTATCGATGTCTTGACCAATTCGAATGCCTGGTTGACCAAGTCAAATGCCTTGTTGAACAAGTCGAATGCCTTGTTGACCAAGTAATGCGTTACTTGAAAAGTAGAATGCCTTGTTCACCAACAAATGACTTGTTGAACAAGTAAAATCCATTGTTGAAAAAAGTCAAATCCTTTGTTGACCAAGTCGAATGCTTTGTTGACAAAGTAATGTCGTCTTCAAAAAGTCAATGCCTTATTGACCATATAATACCTTATTGAACAAGTCAAATGCCTTACTTACCAAGTCAAATGCCTTGTCGAACAAGTCGAATACCTTGTTGACAAAGTAATGCATTGTTGAACAACTCAAATCAAGTGCAGAAGAAGTCAAATTCCTTGTTGACCAAGTCTAATGCCTTCAGGAGCAAGTCGAATGCCTTGTTGATCTAGAATCGATGTCTTGATAATTTCGAAAGCCTTGTTGACCAAATCGAATACCTTGTTGAACAAGTCGAATGCCTTGTTGACCAAGTAATGCGTTACTTGACAAGTAGAATGCCGTGTTCACCAACTAATGACTTGTTGAACAAGTAAAATCCATTGTTGAAAAAAGTCAAATCCTTTGTTGACCAAGTCGAATGCTTTCTTGACAAAGTAATGTCGTCTTCAACAAGTCAATGCCTTATTGACCATATAATACCTTGTTGAACAAGTCGAATGCCTTACTTACCAAGTCAAATGCCTTGTCGAACAAGTCGAATACCTTGTTGACAAATTAATGCATTGTTGAACAACTCAAATCAAGTGCTGAAGAAGTCAAATTCCTTGTTGACCAAGTCTAATGCCTTCAGGAACAAGTCGAATGCCTTGTTGATCTAGAATCGATGTCTTGACCAATTCGAAAGCCTTGTTGACCAAATCGAATACCTTGTTGAACAAGTCGAATGCCTTGTTGACCAAGTAATGCGTTACTTGACAAGTAGAATGCCTTGTTCACCAACTAATGAGTTGTTGAACAAGTAAAATCCACTGTTGAAAAAAGTCAAATTCTTTGTTGACCAAGTCGGATGCCTCGTTGACCAAGTAATGCCATCTTGAACAAGTCGAATGCTTTGTTGACAAAGTAATTTCGTCTTGAACAAGTCGAATGCCTTATTGACCATATAATACCTTGTTGAACAAGTCGAATGCCTTACTTACCAAGTCAAATGCCTTGTCGAACAAGTCGAATACCTTGTTGACAAATTAATGCATTGTTGAACAACTCAAATCAAGTGCTGAAGAAGTCAAATTCCTTGTTGACCAAGTCTAATGCCTTCAGGAACAAGTCGAATGCCTTGTTGATCAAGAATCGATGTCTTGACCAATTCGAAAGCCTTGTTGACCAAATCGAATACCTTGTTGAACAAGTCGAATGCCTTGTTGACCAAGTAATGCGTTACTTGACAAGTAGAATGCCTTGTTCAGCAACTATTGACTTGTTGAACAAGTAAAATCCACTGTTGAAAAAAGTCAAATTCTTTGTTGACCAAGTCGGATGCCTCGTTGACCAAGTAATGCCATCTTGAACAAGTCGAATGCTTTGTTGACAAAGTAATTTCGTCTTGAACAAGTCGAATGCCTTATTGACCATATAATACCTTGTTGAACAAGTCGAATGCCTTACTTACCCAGTTAAATGCTTTTTTGAACAAGTCGAATGCCTTGTTGACAAAGTAGTGCGTTGTTCAACAACTCAAATCAAGTGTTGAAGAAGTCAAATTCCTTGTTGACCAAGTCTAATGCCTTCCGGAACAAGTCGAATGCCTTGTTGATCTAGAATCGATGTCTTGACCAATTCGAAAGCCTTGTTGACCAAATCGAATACCTTGTTGAACAAGTCGAATGCCTTGTTGACCAAGTAATGCGTTACTTGACAAGTAAGATAGCCTTGTTCACCAACTAATGACTTGTTGAACATGTAAAATCAACTGTTGAAAAAAGTCAAATCCTTTGTTGACCAAGTCGGATGCCTCGTTGACCAAGTAATGCCGTCTTGAACAAGTCGAATGCCTTGTTGACAAAGTAATGTCGTCTTGAACAAGTCGGATGCCTTATTGACCATATAATACCTTGTTGAACAAGTCGAATGCCTTACTTACCAAGTCAAATGCCTTGTTGAACATGTCGAATGCCTTGTTGACAAAGTAATGCGTTGTTGGAAAACTCAAATCAAGTGTTGAAGAAGTTAAATTCCTTGTTGACTAAGTTTAATGGCTTCAGGAACAAGTCGAATGCCTTGTTAGACAAGTATCGATGTCTTGACCAATTCGAATGCCTGGTTGACCAAGTCAAATGCCTTGTTGAACAAGTCGAATGCCTTGTTGACCAAGTAATGCGTTACTTGAAAAGTAGAATGCCTTGTTCACCAACAAATGACTTGTTGAACAAGTAAAATCCATTGTTGAAAAAAGTCAAATCCTTTGTTGACCAAGTCGAATGCTTTGTTGACAAAGTAATGTCGTCTTCAAAAAGTCAATGCCTTATTGACCATATAATACCTTATTGAACAAGTCAAATGCCTTACTTACCAAGTCAAATGCCTTGTCGAACAAGTCGAATACCTTGTTGACAAAGTAATGCATTGTTGAACAACTCAAATCAAGTGCAGAAGAAGTCAAATTCCTTGTTGACCAAGTCTAATGCCTTCAGGAGCAAGTCGAATGCCTTGTTGATCTAGAATCGATGTCTTGATAATTTCGAAAGCCTTGTTGACCAAATCGAATACCTTGTTGAACAAGTCGAATGCCTTGTTGACCAAGTAATGCGTTACTTGACAAGTAGAATGCCGTGTTCACCAACTAATGACTTGTTGAACAAGTAAAATCCATTGTTGAAAAAAGTCAAATCCTTTGTTGACCAAGTCGAATGCTTTCTTGACAAAGTAATGTCGTCTTCAACAAGTCAATGCCTTATTGACCATATAATACCTTGTTGAACAAGTCGAATGCCTTACTTACCAAGTCAAATGCCTTGTCGAACAAGTCGAATACCTTGTTGACAAAGTAATGCATTGTTGAACAACTCAAATCAAGTGCTGAAGAAGTCAAATTCCTTGTTGACCAAGTCTAATGCCTTCAGGAACAAGTCGAATGCCTTGTTGATCTAGAATCGATGTCTTGACCAATTCGAAAGCCTTGTTGACCAAATCGAATACCTTGTTGAACAAGTCGAATGCCTTGTTGACCAAGTAATGCGTTACTTGACAAGTAGAATGCCTTGTTCACCAACTAATGAGTTGTTGAACAAGTAAAATCCACTGTTGAAAAAAGTCAAATTCTTTGTTGACCAAGTCGGATGCCTCGTTGACCAAGTAATGCCATCTTGAACAAGTCGAATGCTCTGTTGACAAAGTAATTTCGTCTTGAACAAGTCGAATGCCTTATTGACCATATAATACCTTGTTGAACAAGTCGAATGCCTTACTTACCAAGTCAAATGCCTTGTCGAACAAGTCGAATACCTTGTTGACAAAGTAATGCATTGTTGAACAACTCAAATCAAGTGCTGAAGAAGTCAAATTCCTTGTTGACCAAGTCTAATGCCTTCAGGAACAAGTCGAATGCCTTGTTGATCTAGAATCGATGTCTTGACCAATTCGAAAGCCTTGTTGACCAAATCGAATACCTTGTTGAACAAGTCGAATGCCTTGTTGACCAAGTAATGCGTTACTTGACAAGTAGATAGCCTTGTTCACCAACTAATGACTTGTTGAAGATGTAAAATCCACTGTTGAAAAAACTCAAATCCTTTGTTGACCAAGTCGAATGCTTTCTTGACAAAGTAATGTCGTCTTCAACAAGTCAATCCCTTATTGACCATATAATACCTTGTTGAACAAGTCGAATGCCTTACTTACCAAGTCAAATGCCTTCTCGAACAAGTCGAATACCTTGTTGACAAAGTAATGCATTGTTGAAAATCTCAAATCAAGTGCTGAAGAAGTCAAATTCCTTGTTGACCAAGTCTAATGCCTTCAGGAACAAGTCGAATGCCTTGTTGATCTAGAATCGATGTCTTGACCAATTCGAAAGCCTTGTTGACCAAATCGAATACCTTGTTGAACAAGTCGAATGCCTTGTTGACCAAGTAATGCGTTACTTGACAAGTAAGATAGCCTTGTTCACCAACTAATGACTTGTTGAACATGTAAAATCAACTGTTGAAAAAAGTCAAATCCTTTGTTGACCAAGTCGGATGCCTCGTTGACCAAGTAATGCCGTCTTGAACAAGTCGAATGCCTTGTTGACAAAGTAATTTCGTCTTGAACAAGTCAAATGTCTTATTGACCATATAATACCTTGTTGAACAAGTCGAATGCCTTACTTACCAAGTCAAATGCCTTTTTGAACAAGTCGAATGCCTTGTTGAAAAAGTAATGCGTTGTTGAACAATTCAAATCAAGTGTTGAAGAAGTCAAATTCCTTGTTGACCAAGTCTAATGCCTTCAGGAACAAGTATCTATGTCTTGACCAATTCAAATGCCTGGTTGACCAAGTCAAATGCCTTGTTGAACAAGTCGAATGCCTTTTTCACCAAGTAATGCGTTACTTGACAAGTAGAATGCCTTGTTCAGCAACTATTGACTTGTTGAACAAGTAAATCCGTTGTTGAAAAAAGTCAAATCCTTTGTTGACCAAGTCGGATGCCTCGTTGACCAAGTAATGCTTCTTCAACAAGTCGGATGCCTTGTTGTCCAAGTCGAATACCTTGTTGAACAATTCGAATGCCTTGTTTACCAAGTAATGCCTTCTTGATCGAGTCGAGTACATTGTTGACCATGTAATAATACCTTGCTGAATAAGTCGAATATCTTGTTAAACAATTCAAATGCCTTGTTGACCAAGTAATGCGTTTGTTGAACAAGTTGATTGCATGGTTCACGAAGGAATGACTTGTTAAACAAGTCGAATCACTTGTTGACCAAGTGTAATGCCTTGAAGAACAAGTCGGATGCCTTGTTGACAAAGTAATGCCGTCTTGAACAAGTTGAATGCCTTGTTGACAAAGTAATGTCGTCTTGAACAAGTCGAATGCCTTATTGACCATATAATACATTGTTGAACAAGTCGAATGCCTACTTACCAAGTCAAATGCCTTGTTGAACAAGTCGAATGCGTTGTTGACAAAGTTGCATTGTTGAACAACTCAAATCAAGTGTTGAAGAAGTTAAATTTGTTGTTGACTAAGTCTAATGCCTTCAGGAACAAGTCGAATGCGTTGTTGATCAAGTCGAATGCCTTGTTGACCATGTAATGCGTTACTTGACAAGTAGAATGCCTTGTTCACCAACTAATGACTTGTTGTACAAGTAACATCCGTTGTTGAAAAAAGTTAAATCCTTTGTAGGTCGGATGCCTCGTTGACCAAGTAATGCCTTCTTCAACAAGTCATATGCCTTTGTTGACCAAGTCGAATGCCTTGTTGACCATGTAATGCCTTCTTGATCGAGTCGAGTGCCTTGTTGATCATGTAATAATACCTTGCTGAACAAGTCGAATGTCTTGTTGAACAATTCAAATTCTTTGTTGACCAAGTAATGCGTTGTTGAACAAGTTGATTGCATTGTTCACCAAGGAATGACTTGTTGAACAAGTCGAATCACTTGTTGACCAAGTGTAATGCCTTGAAGAACAAGTCGGATGCCTTGTTGACAAAGTAATGCCGTCTTGAACAAGTCGAATGCCTTGTTGACAAAGTAATGTCGTCTTGAACAAGTCGGATGCCTTATTGACCATATAATACCTTGTTGAACAAGTCGAATGCCTTACTTACCAAGTCAAATGCCTTGTTGAACATGTCGAATGCCTTGTTGACAAAGTAATGCGTTGTTGAACAACTCAAATCAAGTGTTGAAGAAGTTAAATTCCTTGTTGACTAAGTTTAATGCCTTCAGGAACAAGTCGAATGCCTTGTTAAATAAGTATCGATGTCTTGACCAATTCGAATGCCTGGTTGACCAAGTCAAATGCCTTGTTGAACAAGTCGAATGCCTTGTTGACCAAGTAATGCGTTACTTGGAAAGTAGAATGCCTTGTTCACCAACAAATGACTTGTTGAACAAGTAAAATCCATTGTTGAAAAAAGTCAAATCCTTTGTTGACCAAGTCGAATGCTTTGTTGACAAAGTAATGTCGTCTTCAAAAAGTCAATGCCTTATTGACTATATAATACCTTATTGAACAAGTCAAATGCCTTACTTACCAAGTCAAATGCCTTGTCGAACAAGTCGAATACCTTGTTGACAAAGTAATGCATTGTTGAACAACTCAAATCAAGTGCAGAAGAAGTCAAATTCCTTGTTGACCAAGTCTAATGCCTTCAGGAGCAAGTCGAATGCCTTGTTGATCTAGAATCGATGTCTTGACAATTTCGAAAGCCTTGTTGACCAAATCGAATGCCTTGTTGACCAATTCGAATGCCTTGGTTACCAAGTAATGCGTTACCTGACAAGTAGATAGCCTTGTTCACCAACTAATGACTTGTTGAACATGTAAAATCCACTGTTGAAAAAAGTCAAATCCTTTGTTGACCAAGTCGGATGCCTCGTTGACCAAGTAATGCCGTCTTAAACAAGTCGAATGCCTTGTTGACAAAGTAATTTCGTCTTGAACAAGTCGAATGTCTTATTGACCATATAATACCTTGTTGTACAAGTCGAATGCCTTACTTACCAAGTTAAATGCCTTTTTGAACAAGTCGAATGCCTTGTTGAAAAAGTAATGCGTTGTTGAACAACTCAAATCAAGTGTTGAAGAAGTCTAATTCCTTGTTGACCAAGTCTACTGCCTTCAGGAACAAGTCGAATGCCTTGTTGATCAAGTATCAATGTCTTGACCAATTCGAATGTCTGGTTGACCAAGTCAAATGCCTTGTTGAACAAGTCGAATGCCTTTTTGACCAAGTAACGCGTTACTTGACAAGTAGAATGCCTTGTTCAGCAACTATTGACTTGTTGAACAAGTAAATCCGTTGTTGAAAAAAGTCAAATCCTTTGTTGACCAAGTCGGATGCCTCGTTGACCAAGTAATGCTTCTTCAACAAGTCGGATGCCTTGTTGTCCAAGTCGAATACCTTGTTGAACAATTCGAATGCCTTGTTTACCAAGTAATGCCTTCTTGATCGAGTCGAGTACCTTGTTGACCATGTAATAATACCTTGCTGAATAAGTCGAATATCTTGTTAAAAAATTCAAATGCCTTGTTGACCAAGTAATGCGTTTGTTGAACAAGTTGATTGCATGGTTCACGTAGGAATGACTTGTTAAACAAGTCGAATCACTTGTTGACCAAGTGTAATGCCTTGAAGAACAAGTCGGATGCCTTGTTGACAAAGTAATGCCGTCTTGAACAAGTTGAATGCCTTGTTGACAAAGTAATGTCGTCTTGAACAAGTCGAATGCCTTATTGACCATATAATACATTGTTAAACAAGTCGAATGCCTACTTACCAAGTCAAATGCCTTGTTGAACAAGTCGAATGCGTTGTTGACAAAGTTGCATTGTTGAACAACTCAAATCAAGTGTTGAAGAAGTTAAATTTGTTGTTGACTAAGTCTAATGCCTTCAGGAACAAGTCGAATGCCTTGTTGATCAAGTCGAATGCCTTGTTGACCATGTAATGCGTTACTTGACAAGTAGAATGCCTTGTTCACCAACTAATGACTTGTTGTACAAGTAACATCCGTTGTTGAAAAAAGTTAAATCCTTTGTAGGTCGGAGGCCTCGTTAACCAAGTAATGCCTTCTTCAACAAGTCATATGCTTTTGTTGACCAAGTCGAATGCCTTGTTGAACAAGTCGAATGCCTTGTTGACCATGTAATGCCTTCTTGATCGAGTCGAGTGCCTTGTTGATCATGTAATAATACCTTGCTGAACAAGTCGAATGTCTTGTTGAACAATTCAAATTCTTTGTTAACCAAGTAATGCGTTGTTGAACAAGTTGATTGCATTGTTCACCAAGGAATGAGTTGTTGAACAAGTCGAATCACTTGTTGACCAAATCTAATGCCTTGAAGAACAAGTCGGATGCCTTGTTGACAAAGTAATGCCGTCTTGAACAAGTCGAATGCCTTGTTTTTTTTGGTAAAATTTCCCGTAAATAAAACTGAATGAAAACAGAAAAGCGCCCAAGGGAAATCCCATGGCGCAGAAAACCGGTAAGAAGCTACCGGAAGCAAACAATCGAGGCAAAATAATCGACAACAGCAGCCGACAAAGCCAAGCAAAGCCACAAAACAAAATAAAGCCACAAAACAAACAAAAAGCAGACTACCATGCAATGCGCCAGAGGCTCCTGAGCGAGGCCGCCTGCAGAATGAAGCGGGAGGGAGCCTGGCTCAACCTCAAGCACGCGATCTCTAAGACCATACTCACAATTCGCTCCGGGGAGCAACGAGTCTGATCCCGCCAACGCCTATTCCTCTCTTGCCAGATATGGTAGACCAGAGAGGCGAGAAGATGACGAGAGATCTCATTATGAAGATGATGACTCCGCCAACGAGCAGCGGCCCACTCGATCCCGTGAATCCAATCCCGATGCGGCCACCTCCAATGGGTCTTCCTTCTCAGTAAGAGAATGCATCTCCTGGAGAAAGAGCACTCGAAGAAGAGGTGACGGACCGTCTCCGTGCTCTGAGACTCACAAAGAGAGCAAGCATCCGAACCCGAACGAACCATCACCCAAGCACGGTCCCTAGTCGCCAACCTTTCACGAATAGCAAGCCACAGAAGAAATTCATGTCTAGGGACCCGAAAAGGGCCCCCAAACAGAGAAGCCCAAGCAATCCTCGGAGAGTGGGTCCGGATAGCCTCACGAGCACTCCTAACAGAGAACTTCCCATCCGGAGCCACCTTCCAACAAATGGAGTCAGCAGCAGAGGGGTCCACAGCAGGAAGAAGGGGCTGAAGCAGAAGAAACTCCACCGACTGCTGGGCAGGCCAGGTCCATCCAGCATTCGTCACAACAGCAGAGAGCCGGGAATCCAAAGGGAGACCCATAACCAAAGGCCCCCTCGGGAATCTCTCAATGAGAGGGGTATCAGACAGCCAAGGGTCCTTCCAGAGCCAAAGAGAGTTCCCATTTCCAATACGAAAGGAGAAAAGGGAACGGAAGGTACCTCTGAGGTGGAGCAGCTTACGCCAGCTCCAAGCGTCCGAGGAGTTGGGCTGAACATCCCAGAAAGAGCGGTCCCTGAGTTTAGTGGCATAAAGCCACTGGACCCAAATCGAGTCAGGGTCACGAGAGACAATGTTCCAGAGGTGATGGAAGAGGAGAGCCTGATTGTCGATCAAGAGAGATCGAACGCCAAGACCTCCTTCTTCCACAGGCTTGCAGACGTCATCCCAAGCCACCTTAGCCGGAGATCCATCCCACAGAAACCTTCGAAAGCGAGACTCCAAGGCCTTGATCACTCCTTTCGGGAGGAGGAAGACCCCAGCCCAATAGACCTGCATGGCAGAGAGGACAGACTTAATGAGCTGCAAGCGACCGGCATACGAGAGGGAACGGTTCAGCCAGGATCCAAGCCGTCTATCCACAGACTGAAGCAGAGGGGTGCAGTCCTCCAGTCTGAGACGGGAGTGGATCAAAGGAACTCCAAGGTAGCGGACAGGAAGCTGGCCACGGGAGAAGCCCATGATACTCAGAAGCTGTCCCGAAAGAGGCTCAGCCCTTTTGGAAAGAAACATCTCACTTTTAGCCGGGTTAGGGAGGAGACCCGACAAAGAGCCGAAGGTATCAAGAGCATCACGGAGGGTCCGAACAGAGCAGGCATCAGCGTGACACAAAGCAGCAGATCGTCAGCAAAAGACAGCATGGCCAGCTTACTCGTCTCACATCTCCAATGGTATCGGAATCCGGGAGCGGACTGGATGCGGGATGAAAGAATCCCATGAAGCACCTCCATGACTAAAACGAACAGGTAAGGAGAGAGGGGGTCGCCTTGGCGGAGGCCCCGCTTACCCGCAAAAAAACCTTCCGGCGCTCCGTTGATGCAAACGGAGAAGGCAGTAGAAGTAGAAGTGCATTCCTTGATCCAATGGATGAAGAGAGGGTGGAACCTCATGGCCTGAAGAGTAGCGATAACAAAGCTCCAATCCACCTATCAAATGCCTTCGCAAGGTCGACCTTGATGGCAGAACGGGGTGGGAGACTCTGGTTCTGGTAGCCCCTGCAAATCTCTTGAGCTAACAGAATGTTATCGCTGATGCGTCTGCCCGGGATGAAAGCCGTCTGAACCGGATGGACGAGGCCAGGAAGGGCAGATCTGAGCCGATTGGCCAAAATCTTTGCAATGACCTTATACAAGACATTGCAGCAAGAGATTGGCCTAAAGTCATAAGCACGTCTAGAAGAAGCCCCCTTAGGGATGAGGCTGATGAGAGTACTGTTGACGCCCCGAAGAAGATGACCCGTCCGAAAGGAGTCCTCCACAGCACGAGTGACATCAGCACCCAGGATTCCCCACGTCGCCTTGAAGAAGGCAGCCGTATAGCCATCAGGGCCAGGGGCCTTTTCGTCATCCATAGCGAAAATAACATCACGAATCTCCACGTCTGAAACTCTCGAGATCATTCCATCCGCCTGATCCCGAGACAAAGTATGCGTGATGAAGCTCTCCACGTCCGCAGCACACACAGGAGCAGATCTACCGCACTGGCCCAGAAGATCCTGGTAGAAGCGAATCAGCTCGTCACGGATAGGGCCAGACCCCTCAATCAACTGGCCATCCGCATTCTCAAGAGAGAGAATACGATTACCACAACGACCGATCGCCACCTTCTTAAAAAAGAAGGAGGAGCATTGATCGCCATCCTTGAGCCAGGCTAGCTTGGCTCGCTGGGCAAGGTAAGAGTGCTCCATCTCCACAGCACGAGAGAAGATCATTCGGCAGATACGTTCGAACTCGTGAAAGAGAGGCTCGTCAGGGTAACGAGCCGTGAAAGATTGGCTGAGATCCAGAAACTCCCTAGCCTCCAACACGTTCCGACTCAAATCGCCCTTAGCGCGCCGAAGCTCCTTAAGACGGGGCTTAAGTGACTTCAGACGGCGAACAAGCGAATACATGGGAAAACCCTGAGGCGGGGAGGCCCAAACCTGCTCCACAACCCCCAAGAAGGCCGAGTCCTTCGTGAGGAGGTTATCGAACCTAAAATGGGCATTCCGACGTCCCGTCCTGGCAACCGAGAGCACAAGAGGAGAGTGATCGGAGGTAGCAGGGAGGGCAGCCTGGTAGTGAAGAGCCGGGAAGAGAGAGAACCACGACGGATTGCCCACAATGCGGTCAATCCGTCTCCAGATGCCCGCCTCAGCCCGCTGCTGATTATGCCAGGTAAAGAAGGGGCCCGACGATCCCAAAGTGGTTAGGTCAGCCTGGATAAGGCAGTCGCGAAGATCGGTCACATCCTGAAGAGAGGGGGATCCCTCTTTGGCCTCAGAAAGGTCAGCAATGGCGTTGAAGTCCCCGAGAACGAGCCAAGGAACACCAACCCGGTCTGCAGAGGTCACGACAAGCTCCTCCCAAAGCAAGACACGCTCCTCCCTCCGACTCCTGCCGTAGACAAAGGAGAGGAAAACAGTCCCCCTGCTCTCCAGTGAAGTGACTCTGCAATGAACCGCCTGCTCCGAAAAGCTCAAAACGGAGAGGTGGAGGAAGCTGGGGTCCCAACCAATCCAGATCCTCGTTCCAGGTCCGCCATCATAATCAAAGAACCAGTCCCACTGATCTCTAATACCAGAAGAAAGCAGAGTGGCATTAGAGAAAGAGACACGAGTCTCAAGGAGACCCACAAGATGAAGATCAAACCGAGAAATAAGATCCCGAACAGCCCTCCCATGGTCCCTCTTGTTGAGACCCCTCACATTCCATACACCTGTCGGAATCATAAGGAAACACCGGAGCGGGCTGCATATTCAGGGCCCATAGAAGAAGGAGAGTCCTCGTTCAGACTCTGAAGGACATGAAAGTGGTTACGGAATTCCTCCACGGGTTGGGAGGAAGATTTTTCATTAGCCCCACTACCAGCGCCACGCAGAGGAGACGGGGCGATCAGTCCCCCACCATCACTCGCAACACTGTCCCGATGAGCCTGGGCAACCGCGGCACTACCTCCTCCACCCCGAGGAGACGGGGTTGCCTCCACCTCCTTCGCTGAGGTAACCATCACCGCCTTCCCCTTCTTCCGCTGCTTCGGCTTTTTCCATGCATCCTTGGCCTGTAGGGCCGTTAGCGTAGTGGGGGTAGCCTTGGTTTGGGAACCGGCCGGAGCAGCCATCGGGGGAGCAGACGGGGCAGCCACGTCAATCTTCCTCGGCGGGTTAGGGGCACGCGCCAAAATGGGCTGAACGATCCGTGGGCATTTAGTCTTGGTATGGCTCCAAGACTTACATTCTTCACACATAGTCGGCCTCCACTCGTACTCAACGAGAACCGTAACAGCCCCAGCCGATCCTCCTCCTTCTTTAGGGAGACGGATGGTGAAGCGATCAATGAAGTCGTCCTTCAGGTTCTTCAGAACACAAACCCGAGCAAAGTCAATCCGGGCAGTGCAATTCGTAGCCGAATCAGCAAAAAGCGGCTGGCCCACAGCACTTGCAATGATTCCTAAACCCTCGGGAGTCCAGAATTCTCCCGGAATATTCCACAACTTGATCCATAACGGAACTTCGTCATGTTCCTTCTTTTCGAAGGACATCCCAGGCTTCCATGCCTCAAGAAAGAGAGGCTGCCCATGCAAAAGCCACGGACCGCCCTCCAACACAGCGTTCATGGCCTCCTCCGACTGGAAACGGAACTTGAAGAATCCGTTAATAGAGGCCCGGACCTCCACCACTCCAGTCCAAGTAGCTCGGAAATATTTCTCAACAAAGGGGAAGTACGGCCGTTTTCCGAGAAAGTACCCAACAAGGGTATGGCTCCAACGCGCCATTCCTTTGCATGCCACCTCCCACGTCGGGCAAACCACAGCAACGCCGTCCACGACCTCCGGCGGGGTGTGTAAGCAAGAGGAATGCGCTGCCGTCCCAAAGTTTGCGTGTGCTCCCCATGAAGGGCTGCCACGAAGGACTTCTTCTCGCCGTTCGGGCTAGCCAAAGAGGGGGCAACCCTCTCGATGTTCTCCGTTAACTCAAGAGGTTTGACACTCGGGGCGGCACCATGACCCACAGCCCCGCAGTCCACTCCGGCCTTAGCCTCGCGGTCCACTCCGGCCTTAGAGGGTGGCGGGGTGCCCGACCGACTCTTGCCCATGGAATTCACGCGCGGCTCATCACGGAGAGGTTGAGAGATAACGATCCCACGACGAGGAAGGATACGAACAGCCCTAACAACCGGGTTCGACCCATGAGAGGGCACCTTCCTCGTGGCCCCCTCCCGATGTTGAGGGTTCGTCAAGGCCGATAAGGGAACTTCCGAAAGCCTTGAATCAACACGAACAGTCGGGGCTTCAACGGAGGAAGTCTTCGGAGTCTCCAAATCAATATGTTGGGAAGACGCAAGGCTCATGTGAACGTCGGGAACGTCGGGAATTCCCGAAGATGCAGCGAGAACGGCCACGAGGGAGGCGGACTCTTCCGATCCCGAAGCAACGTCCGTATAGGGTCCCACCTTAGCTTTTGATGCAAGCATTGATTCAATCCCGAGAACACGGCGGAAGAGCTCGTGAAACGCCTCGCCTTTGAAGTCCGCGTCAAAGTCGGGGAAATTTGCCGAGAGAGCGGTGGTAATCTCGGAACCTCCCGTTGCCATCGTTGAGGAGGAAAGACCCGCCATAGTGGAGCCACAAATGAGGAAGAGGATGAAGAGGATGCCATGAACGCGCAAGGTGGATGAAAAGTCGCGTAACAGAAGCGGCCGCGGATGCCGTGAAGGAAGATGAAAGGTCACGGAAGCGGTAGGTGAAGAGCCTCGGTACAAATCTCGCCGGAGCACCTCCGAAAGCCGTCTGGACCCGGCGGTGGAGATGCGACCACGCGCGGCAGCGGCGGACAACGTTGGGAAGCTCGCGGCAGCAGCGGCGTGAAGGAAGATGAAGAGTCACGGAAGCGGTAGGTGAAGAGTCTCGGTATGAAACTCGCCGGGACACCTCCTAGCGCCGTCTGGACCCGGCGGTGGAGTTGCGGCCGCGCGCGGCAGCGGTGGAGAAAGCTGGAAAGGTCGCGGCAGCAGCGGCGTGGAGGAAGATGAAGGGTCACGGAAGCGGAAGGTGAAAAGCCTTGGTACGTAATCTCGCCGGAACACCTCCGGGCACTGTCCGGATCCGGCGTTGCAGATGCGGTCGGTCGCGGCAACGGCGGAGAACGTTGGGAAGAACGCGGCAGCAACGGGGTGGTGGGGGAAGTACTCGGGCCGGGAACCAAAAGTGGCGGGCCTCCAAACACCGTTTGAGCCCGGCAATGGAGGACCACGTGAGCAACCCTCGCCGGACCAGGAGATGGTTGCGGAAGAGGTGGAGGGCTCGCCGGCGGGAAGAGAGGGGCGTGACGTTTGAAATTCAAGGGAAAAAAATGAGAGAGAAAATCGCTAGAGAGATGTTAGAGAGAGAAAGCTTATGCCTTAAGTCGAATGCCTTGTTGACAAAGTAATGTCGTCTTGAACAAGTCGGATGCCTTATTGACCATACAATACCTTGTTGAACAAGTCGAATGCCTTACTTACCAAGTCAAATGCCTTGTTGAACATGTCGAATGCCTTGTTGACAAAGTAATGCGTTGTTGAACAACTCAAATCAAGTGTTGAAGAAGTTAAATTCCTTGTTGACTAAGTTTAATGCCTTCAGGAACAAGTCGAATGCCTGTTAGACAAGTATCGATGTCTTGACCAATTCGAATGCCCGGTTGACCAAGTCAAATGCTTGTTGAACAAGTCGAATGCCTTGTTGACCAAGTAATGCGTTACTTGGAAAGTAGAATGCCTTGTTCACCAACAAATGACTTGTTGAACAAGTAAAATCCATTGTTGAAAAAAGTCAATCCTTTGTTGACCAAGTCGAATGCTTTGTGACAAAGTAATGTCGTCTTCAAAAAGTCAATGCCTTATTGACTATATAATACCTTATTGAACAAGTCAAATGCCTTACTTACCAAGTCAAATGCCTTGTCGAACAAGTCGAATACCTTGTTGACAAAGTAATGCATTGTTGAACAACTCAAATCAAGTGCAGAAGAAGTCAAATTCCTTGTTGACCAAGTCTAATGCCTTCAGGAGCAAGTGGAATGCCTTGTTGATCTAGAATCGATGTCTTGACAATTTCGAAAGCCTTGTTGACCAAATCGAATGCCTTGTTGACCCATTCGAATGCCTTGGTTACCAAGTAATGCGTTACCTGACAAGTAGATAGCCTTGTTCACCAACTAATGACTTGTTAAACATGTAAATTCACTGTTAAAAAAAGTCAAATCCTTTGTTGACCAAGTCGGATGCCTCGTTGACCAAGTAATGCCGTCTTGAACAAGTCGAATGCCTTGTTGACAAAGTAATTTCGTCTTGAACAAGTCGAATGTCTTATTGACCATATAATACCTTGTTGTACAAGTCGAATGCCTTACTTACCAAGTTAAATACCTTTTTGAACAAGTCGAATGCCTTGTTGAAAAAGTAATGCGTTGTTGAACAACTCAAATCAAGTGTTGAAGAAGTCAAATTCCTTGTTGACCAAGTCTAATGCCTTCAGGAACAAGTCGAATGCCTTGTTGATCAAGTATCGATGTCTTGACCAATTCGAATGCCTGGTTGACCAAGTCAAATGCCTTGTTGAACAAGTCGAATGCCTTGTTGACCAAGTAATGCGTTACTTGACAAGTAGAATGCCTTGTTCAGCAACTATTGACTTGTTGAACAAGTAAATCCGTTGTTGAAAAAAGTCAAATCCTTTGTTGACCAAGTCGGATGCCTCGTTGACCAAGTAATGCTTCTTCAACAAGTCTGATGCCTTGTTGTCCAAGTCGAATACCTTGTTGAACAATTCGAATGCCTTGTTGACCAAGTAATGCCTTCTTGATCGAGTCGAGTACCTTGTTGACCATGTAATAATACCTTGCTGAATAAGTCGAATATCTTGTTAAACAATTCAAATGCCTTGTTGACCAAGTAATGCGTTGTTGAACAAGTTGAATTCACGAAGGAATGACTTGTTAAACAAGTCGAATCACTTGTTGACCAAGTCTAATGCCTTGAAGAACAAGTCGGATGCCTTGTTGACAAAGTAATGCCGTCTTGAACAAGTTGAATGCCTTGTTGACAAAGTAATGTCGTCTTGAAAAAGTCGAATGCCTTATTGACCATATAATACATTGTTAAACAAGTCGAATGCCTACTTACCAAGTCAAATGCCTTGTTGAACAAGTCGAATGCGTTGTTGACAAAGTAATGCAATATTGAACAACTCAAATCAAGTGTTGAAGAAGTTAAATTTGTTGTTGACTAAGTCTAATGCCTTCAGGAACAAGTCGAATGCCTTGTTGATCAAGTCGAATGCCTTGTTGACCAAGTAATGCGTTACTTGACAAGTAGAATGCCTTGTTCACCAACTAATGACATGTTGTACAAGTAACATCCGTTGTTGAAAAAAGTTAAATCCTTTGTAGGTCGGATGCCTCGTTGACCAAGTAATGCCTTCTTCAACAAGCCATATGCCTTTGTTGACCAAGTAATGCGTTACTTGACAAGTAGAATGCCTTGTTCAGCAACTATTGACTTGTTGAACAAGTAAATCCGTTGTTGAAAAAAGTCAAATCCTTTGTTGACCAAGTCGGATGCCTCGTTGACCAAGTAATGCTTCTTCAACAAGTCTGATGCCTTGTTGTCCAAGTCGAATACCTTGTTGAACAATTCGAATGCCTTGTTGACCAAGTAATGCCTTCTTGAGCGAGTCGAGTACCTTGTTGACCATGTAATAATACCTTGCTGAATAAGTCGAATATCTTGTTAAACAATTCAAATGCCTTGTTGACCAAGTAATGCGTTGTTGAACAAGTGGAATGCATTGTTCACGAAGGAATGACTTGTTAAACAAGTCGAATCACTTGTTGACCAAGTCTAATGCCTTGAAGAACAAGTCGGATGCCTTGTTGACAAAGTAATGCCGTCTTGAACAAGTTGAATGCCTAGTTGACAAAGTAATGTCGTCTTGAACAAGTCGAATGCCTTATTGACCATATAATACATTGTTAAACAAGTCGAATGCCTACTTACCAAGTCAAATGCCTTGTTGAACAAGTCGAATGCGTTGTCGACAAAGTAATGCAATATTGAACAACTCAAATCAGTGTTGAAGAAGTTAAATTTGTTGTTGACTAAGTCTAATGCCTTCAGGAACAAGTCGAATGCCTTGTTGATCAAGTTGAATGCCTTGTTGACCAAGTAATGCGTTACTTGACAAGTAGAATGCCTTGTTCACCAACTAATGACATGTTTACAAGTAACATCCGTTGTTGAAAAAAGTTAAATCCTTTGTAGGTCGGATGCCTCGTTGACCAAGTAATGCCTCTTCAACAAGCCATATGCCTTTGTTGACCAAGTCGAATGCCTTGTTGAACAAGTCGAATGCCTTGTTGACCATGTAATGCCTTCTTGAACGAGTCGAGTGCCTTGTTGATCATGTAATAATACCTTTTTGAACAAGTCGAATGTCTTGTTGACAATTCAAATGCTTTGTTGCCAAGTAATGCGTTGTTGAACAAGTTGATTGCATTGTTCACCAAGGAATGAGTTGTTGAACAAGTCGAATCACTTGTTGACCAAATCTAATGCCTTGAAGAACAAGTCGGATGCCTTGTTGATAAAAGTAATGCCGTCTTGAACAAGTCGAATGCCTTGTTGGCAAAGTAATGTCGTCTTGAACAAGTCGGATGCCTTATTGACCATATAATACCTTGTTGAACAAGTCGAATGCCTTACTTACCAAGTCAAATGCCTTGTTGACCAAGTCTAATACTTTCAGGAACAAGTCGATATCCTTGTTGATCACTATCGATGTCTGACAAAGTCGAATGCCTTGTTGACCAAATGGAATACCTTGTTGAACAAGTCGAATGCCTTGTTGACCTAGTAATGCGTTACTTGACAAGTGGAATGCCTTGTTCAGCAACTAATGACTTGTTGAACAAGTAAAATCCACTGTTGAAAAAGTCAAATCCTTTGTTAACCAAGTCGGATGCCTCGTAGACCAAGTAATGCCGTCTTGAACAAGTCGAATGCCTTGTTGACAAATTAATTTCGTCTTGAACAAGTCGAATGCCTTATTTACCCAGTCAATGCCTTGTTGAAGAAGTCGAATGCCTTGTTGACAAAGTAATGCGTTGTTGAACAACTCAAATCAAGTGTTGAAGAAGTTAAATTCCTTGTTGACTAAGTTTAATGCCTTCAGAAACAAGTCGAATGCCTTGTTGATCAAGTATCGATGTCTTGACCAATTCGAATGCCGTGTCGACCAAGTCAAATGCTTTGTTGAATAAGTCGAAGGCCTTGTTCACAAACTAATGACTTGTTAAACAAGTAAAATCCGTTGTTGAAAAAAGTCAAATCCTTTGTTGACCACGTCGGATGCCTCGTTGACCAAGTAATGCCTTCTTCAACAAGTCGAATGCCTTGTTGACCAAGTAATGCCTTCTTGAACGAGTCGAGTGCATTGTTCACCAAGGAATGACTTATCGATCAAGTATCGATGTCTTGACCAATTCGAATGCCTGGTTGACCAAGTCAAATGCCTTGTTGAACAAGTCGAAGGCCTTGTTGACCAAGTAATGCGTTACTTGACAAGTAGAATGCCTTGCTCAGCAACTATTGACTTGTTGAACAAGTAAATCCGTTGTTGAAAAAAGTCAAATCCTTTGTTGACCAAGTCGGATGCCTCGTGACCAAGTAATGCTTCTTCAACAAGTCTGATGCCTTGTTGTCCAAGTCGAATAACTTGTTGAACAATTCAAATGCCTTGTTGACCAAGTAATGCCTTCTTGATCGAGTCGAGTACCTTGTTGACCATGTAATAATACCTTGCTGAATAAGTCGAATATCTTGTTAAATAATTCAAATGCCTTGTTGACCAAGTAGTGCGTTGTTCAACAAGTTGATTGCATTGTTCACGAAGGAATGACTTGTTAAACAAGTCGAATCACTTGTTGACCAAGTCTAATGCCTTGAAGAACAAGTCGGATGCCTTGTTGACAAAGTAATGCCGTCTTGAACAAGTCGAATGCTTTGTTGACAAAGTAATGTCGTCTTCAAAAAGTCAATGCCTTATTGACTATATAATACCTTATTGAACAAGTCAAATGCCTTACTTACCAAGTCAAATGCCTTGTCGAACAAGTCGAATACCTTGTTGACAAAGTAATGCATTGTTGAACAACTCAAATCAAGTGCAGAAAGAAGTCAAATTCCTTGTTGACCAAGTCTAATGCCTTCAGGAGCAAGTGGAATGCCTTGTTGATCTAGAATCGATGTCTTGACAATTTCGAAAGCCTTGTTGACCAAATCGAATGCCTTGTTGACCAATTCGAATGCCTTGGTTACCAAGTAATGCGTTACCTGACAAGTAGATAGCCTTGTTCACCAACTAATGACTTGTTAAACATGTAAAATTCACTGTTAAAAAAAGTCAAATCCTTTGTTGACCAAGTCGGATGCCTCGTTGACCAAGTAATGCCGTCTTGAACAAGTCGAATGCCTTGTTGACAAAGTAATTTCGTCTTGAACAAGTCGAATGTCTTATTGACCATATAATACCTTGTTGTACAAGTCGAATGCCTTACTTACCAAGTTAAATACCTTTTTGAACAAGTCGAATGCCTTGTTGAAAAAGTAATGTGTTGTTGAACAACTCAAATCAAGTGTTGAAGAAGTCAAATTCCTTGTTGACCAAGTCTAATGCCTTCAGAAACAAGTCGAATGCCTTGTTGATCAAGTATCGATGTCTTGACCAATTCGAATGCCTGGTTGACCAAGTCAAATGCCTTGTTGAACAAGTCGAATGCCTTGTTGACCAAGTAATGCGTTACTTGACAAGTAGAATGCCTTGTTCAGCAACTATTGACTTGTTGAACAAGTAAATCCGTTGTTTAAAAAGTCAAATCCTTTGTTGACCAAGTCGGATGCCTCGTTGACCAAGTAATGCTTCTTCAACAAGTCTGATGCCTTGTTGTCCAAGTCGAATACCTTGTTGAACAATTCGAATGCCTTGTTGACCAAGTAATGCCTTCTTGATCGAGTCGAGTACCTTGTTGACCATGTAATAATACCTTGCTGAATAAGTCGAATATCTTGTTAAACAATTCAAATGCCTTGTTGACCAAGTAATGCGTTGTTGAACAAGTTGAATTCACGAAGGAATGACTTGTTAAACAAGTCGAATCACTTGTTGACCAAGTCTAATGCCTTGAAGAACAAGTCGGATGCCTTGTTGACAAAGTAATGCCGTCTTGAACAAGTTGAATGCCTTGTTGACAAAGTAATGTCGTCTTGAACAAGTCGAATGCCTTATTGACCATATAATACATTGTTAAACAAGTCGAATGCCTACTTACCAAGTCAAATGCCTTGTTGAACAAGTCGAATGCGTTGTTGACAAAGTAATGCAATATTGAACAACTCAAATCAAGTGTTGAAGAAGTTAAATTTGTTGTTGACTAAGAGTCTAATGCCTTCAGGAACAAGTCGAATGCCTTGTTGATCAGTCGAATGCCTTGTTGACCAAGTAATGCGTTACTTGACAAGTAGAATGCCTTGTTCACCAACTAATGACATGTTGTACAAGTAACATCCGTTGTTGAAAAAGTTAAATCCTTTGTAGGTCGGATGCCTCGTGACCAAGTAATGCCTTCTTCAACAAGCCATATGCCTTTGTTGACCAAGTCGAATGCCTAGTTGAACAAGTCGAATGCCTTGTTGAACAAGTCGAATGCCTTGTTGACCATGTAATGCCTTCTTGAACGAGTCGAGTGCCTTGTTGATCATGTAATAATACCTTGTTGAACAAGTGGAATGTCTTGTTGACAATTCAAATGCTTTGTTGCCAAGTAATGCGTTGTTGAACAAGTTGATTGCATTGTTCACCAAGGAATTAGTTGTTGAACAAGTCGAATCACTTGTTGACCAAATCTAATGCCTTGAAGAACAAGTCGGATGCCTTGTTGACAAAAGTAATGCCGTCTTGAACAAGTCGATGCCTTGTTGACAAAGTAATGTCGTCTTGAACAAGTCGGATGCCTTATTGACCATATAATACCTTGTTGAACAAGTCGAATGCCTTACTTACCAAGTCAAATGCCTTGTTGAACATGTCGAATGCCTTGTTGACAAAGTAATGCGTTGTTGAACAACTCAAATCAAGTGTTGAAGAAGTTAAATTCCTTGTTGACTAAGTTTAATGCCTTCAGGAACAAGTCGAATGCCTTGTTAAATAAGTATCGATGTCTTGACCAATTCGAATGCCTGGTTGACCAAGTCAAATGCCTTGTTGAACAAGTCGAATGCCTTGTTGACCAAGTAATGCGTTACTTGGAAAGTAGAATCCCTTGTTCACCAACAAATGACTTGTTGAACAAGTAAAATCCATTGTTGAAAAAAGTCAAATCCTTTGTTGACCAAGTCGAATGCTATGTCGACAAAGTAATGTCGTCTTCAAAAAGTCAATGCCTTATTGACTCTATAATACCTTATGAACAAGTCAAATGCCTTACTTACCTAGTCAAGCCTTGTCGAACAGTCGAATACCTTGTTGACAAAGTAATGCATTGTTGAACAACTCAAATCAAGTGCAGAAGAAGCCAAATTCCTTGTTGACCAAGTCTAATGCCTTCAGGAGCAAGTCGAATGCCTTGTTGATCTAGAATCGATGTTTGACAATTTCGAAAGCCTTGTTGACCAAATCGAATGCCTTGTTGACCAATTCGAATGCCTTGGTACCAAGTAATGCGTTACCTGACAAGTAGATAGCCTTGTTCACCAACTAATGACTTGTTGAACATGTAAAATCCACTATTGAAAAAAGTTAAATCCTTTGTTGACCAAGTCGGATGCCTCGTTGACCAAGTAATGCCGTCTTGAACAAGTCGAATGCCTTGTTGACAAAGTAATTTCGTCTTGAACAAGTCGAATGTCTTATTGACCATATAATACCTTGTTGTACAAGTCGAATGCCTTACTTACCAAGTTAAATGCCTTTGAACAAGTCGAATGCCTTGTTGAAAAGTAATGCGTGTTGAACAACTCAAATCAAGTGTTGAAGAAGTCAAATTCCTTGTTGACCAAGTCTAATGCCTTCAGGAACAAGTCGAATGCCTTGTTGATCAAGTATCGATGTCTTGACCAATTCGAATGCCTGGTTGACCAAGTCAAATGCCTTGTTGAACAAGTCGAATGCCTTGTGACCAAGTAATGCGTACTTGACAAGTAGAATGCCTTGTTCAGCAACTATTGACTTGTTGAACAAGTAAATCCGTTGTTGAAAAAAGTCAAATCCTTTGTTGACCAAGTCGGATGCCCGTGACCAAGTAATGCTTCTTCAACAAGTCTGATGCCTTGTTGTCCAAGTCGAATACCTTGTGAACAATTCGAATGCCTTGTTGATCGAGTCGAGTACCTTGTTGACCATGTAATAATACCTTGCTGAATAAGTCGAATATCTTGTTAAACAATTCAAATGCCTGTTGACCAATTAATGTGTTGTTGAACAGTTGATTGCATTGTTCACGAAGGAATGACTTGTTAAACAAGTCGAATCACTTGTGACCAAGTCTAAAGCCTTGAAGAACAAGTCGGATGCATTGTTGTGCCGTCTTGAACAAGTTGAATGCCTTGTTGACAAAGTAATGTCGTCTTGAACAAGTCGAATGCCTTATTGACCATATAATACATTGTTAAACAAGTCGAATGCCTACTTACCAAGTCAAATGCCTTGTTGAACAAGTCGAATGCGTTGTTGACAAAGTAATGCATTGTTGAACAACTCAAATCAAGTTTTGAAGAAGTTAAATTTGTTGTTGACTAAGTCTAATGCCTTCAGGAACAAGTCGAATGCCTTGTTGATCAAGTCGAATGCCTTGTGACCAAATAATGCGTTACTTGACAAGTTGATGCCTTGTTCACAACTAATGACTTGTTGAACAAGTAACATCCGTTGTTGAAAAAAGTTAAATCCTTTGTGACCAGGTCGGATGCCTCGTGACCAAGTAATGCCTTCTTCCAAGTGAGATGCCTTTGTTGACCAAGTCGAATGCCTTGTTGAAGAAGTCGAATGCCTTGTTGACCATGTAATGCCTTTGAAGGAGTCGAGTGCCTTGTTGATCATGTAATAATACCTTGCTGAACAAGTCGAATGTCTTGTTGAACAATTCAAATGCTTTGTTGACCAAGAAGTAATGCGTTGTTGAACAAGTTGATTGCATTTTTCACCAAGGAATTAGTTGTTGAACAAGTCGAATCACTGTGACCAAATCATCTTGAAGAACAAGTCGGATGCCTGTCGACAAGTAATGCCGTCTTGAACAAGTCGAATGCCTTGTTGACAATGTAATATCGTCTTGAACAAGTCGGATGCCTTGACCATATAATACCTTGTTGAACAAGTCGAATGCCTTACTTACCAAGTCAAATGCCTTGTTGATCAGTCGAATGCCTTGTTGACAACGTAATGCGTTGTTGAACAACTCAAATCAAGTGGTGAAGAGTTAAATTCCTTGTTGACTAAGTTTAATGCCTTAAGAACAAGTCGAATGCCTTGTTAAACAAGTATCGATGTCTTGACCAATTCGAATGCCTGGTTGACCAAGTCAAATGCCTTGTTGAACAAGTCGAATGCCTTGTTGACCAAGTAATGCGTTACTTGGAAAGTAGAATGCCTTATTCACCAACAAATGATGTTGAAAAGTAAAATCCATTGTTGAAAAAAGTCAAATCCTTTGTGGACCAAGTCGAAGGCTTTGTTGACAAAGTAATGTCGTCTTCAAAAAGTCAATGCCTTATTGACCATATAATACCTTATTGAACAAGTCGAATGCCTTACTTACCGTCAAATGCCTTGTCGAACAAGTCGAATACCTGTTGACAAAGTAATGCATTGTTGAACAACTCAAATCAAGGTTGAAGAAGTCAAATTCTTGTTGACCAAGTCTAATGCCTTCAGGAACAAGTCGAATGCCTTGTTGAACAAGTATCGATGTCTTGACCAATTCGAATGCCTGGTTGACCAAGTCAAATGCCTTGTTGAACAAGTCGAATGCCTTGTTGACCAAGTAATGCGTTACTTGACAAGTAGAATGCCTTGTTCAGCAACTATTGACTTGTTGAACAGTAAATCCGTTGTTGAAAAAAGTCAAATCCTTTGTTGACCAAGTCGGATGCCTCGTTGACCAAGTATGCTTCTTCAACAAGTCTGATGGCCTTGTCCAAGTCGAATACCTTTTTGAACAATTCGAATGTCTTGTTGACCAAGTAAGCCTTCTTGATCGAGTCGAGTACCTTGTTGACCATGTAATAATACCTGCTGAATAAGTCGAATATATTGTTTAAACAATTCAAATGCCTTGTTGACCAAGTAATGCGTGTTGAACAAGTTGAATGCATTGTTCACGAAGGAATGACTTGTTAAACAAGTCGAAATCACTGTTGACCAAGTCTAATGCCTTGAAGAACAAGTCGGATGCCTTGTTGACAAAGTAATGCCGTCTTGAACAAGTTGAATGCCTAGTTGACAAAGTAATGTCGTCTTGAACAAGTCGAATGCCTATTGACCATATAATACATTGTTAAACAAGTCGAATGCCTACTTACCAAGTCAAATGCCTTGTTGAACAAGTCGAATGCGTTGTTGACAAGTAATGCAATATTAAACAACTCAAATCAAGTGTTGAAGAAGTTAAATTTGTTGTTGAAAGTCTTAATGCCTTCAGGAACAAGTCGAATGCTTGTTGATCAAGTCGAATGCCTTGTTGACCAAGTAGTAATGCGTTACTTGACAAGTAGAATGCCTTGTTCACCAACTAATGACATGTTGTACAAGTAACATCCGTTGTTGAAAAAGTTAAATCCTTTGTAGGTCGGATGCCTCGTTGACCAAGTAGTAATGCCTTCTTCAACAAGCCATATGCCTTTGTTGGACCAAGTCGAATGCCTTGTTGAACAAGTCGAATGCCTTGGTTACCATGTAATGCCTTCTTGAACGAGTCGAGTGCCTTGTTGATCATGTAATAATACCTTGTTGAACAGTCGAATGTCTTGTTGACAATTCAAATGCTTTGTTGCCAAGTAATGCGTTGTTGAACAAGTGATTGCATTGTTCCCAAGGAATGAGTTGGAACAAGTAGAATCACTTGTTGACCAAATCTAATGCCTTGAAGAACAAGTCGATGCCTTGTTGACAAAAGTAATGCCGTCTTGAACAAGTCGATGCCTTGTTGACAAAGTAATGTCGTCTTGAACAAGTCGGATGCCTTTTGACCATATAATACCTTGTTGAACAAGTCGAATGCCTTACTTACCAAGTCAAATGCCTTGTTGACCAAGTCTAATACTTTCAGGAACAAGTCGATATCCTTGTTGATCAACTATCGATGTCTGACAAAGTCGAATGCCTTGTGACCAAATGGAATACATTGTTGAACAAGTCGAATGCCTTGTGACCTAGTAATACGTTACTTGACAAGTGGAATGCCTTGTTCAGCAACTAATGACTTGTTGAACAAGTAAATCCACTGTTGAAAAAGTCAAATCCTTTGTTAACCAAGGAGCCTCGTAGACCAAGTAATGCCGTCTTGAACAAGTCGAATGCCTTGTTGACAAAGTAATTTCGTCTTGAACAAGTCGAATGCCTTATTTACCCAGTCAAATGCCTTGTTGAAGAAGTCGAATGCCTTGTTGACAAAGAATGCGTGTTGAACAACTCAAATCAAGTGTTGAAGAAGTTAAATTCCTTGTTGACTAAGTTTAATGCCTTCAGAAACAAGTCGAATGCCTTGTTGATCAAGTATCGATGTCTTGACCAATTCGAATGCCGTGTCGACCAAGTCAAATGCTTTGTTGAATAAGTCGAAGGCCTTGTTCACAAACTAATGACTTGTTAAACAAAGTAAAATCGTGTTGAAAAAAGTCAAATCCTTTGTTGACCAAGTCGGATGCCTCGTTGACCAAGTAATGCCTTCTAAAAGTCGAATGCCTTGTTGACCAAGTAATGCCTTCTTGAACGAGTCGAGTGCATTGTTCACCAAGGAATGACTTATCGATCAGTATCGATGTCTTGACCAATTCGAATGCCTGGTTGACCAAGTCAAATGCCTTGTGAACAGTCGAATGCCTTGTTGACCAAGTAATGCGTTACTTGACAAGTAGAATGCCTTGCTCAGCAACTATGATTGTTGAACAAGTAAATCCGTTGTTGAAAAAAGTCAATCCTTTGTTGACCAAGTCGGATGCTCGTTGACCAAGTAATGCTTCTTCAACAAGTCTGATGCCTTGTGTCCAAGTCGAATAACTGTGAACAATTCAAATGCCTTGTTGACCAGTAATGCCTTCTTGATCGAGTCGAGTACCTTGTTGACCATGTAATAATTACCTTGCTGAATAAGTCGAATATCTGTTAAATAATTCAAATGCCTTGTTGACCAAGTAATGCGTTGTTCAACAAGTTGATGCATTGTTCACGAAGGAGGAATGACTGTTAACAAGTCGAATCACTTGTTGACCAAGTCTAATGGCCTTGAAGAACAAGTTGGAGCCTTGTGACAAAGTAATGCCGTCTGAACAAGTAGAAGAATTGTTGACAAAGTAATGTTGTCTTGAACAAGTCGAATGCCTTATTGACCATATAATACCTTGTTGAACAAGTCGAATGCCTTACTTACCAAGTCAAATCCCTTGTTGAACAAGTGAATGCGTTGTGACAAGTAATGCAGGAGGAACAACTCAAATCAAGTGTTGAAGAAGTTAAATTCGTTGTTGACTAAGTCTAATGCCTTCAGGAACAAGTCGAATGCCTTGTTGATCAAGTATCGATGTCTTGACCAATTCGAATGCCTGTTGAACAAGTCGATGCCTTGTTGACCAAATAATGCGTTACTTGACAAGTAGAATGCCTTGTTCACCAACAAATGACTTATTGAACAAGTAACATCCGTTGTTGAAAAAAAGTTAAATCCTTGTGACCAGGTCGATGCCTCGTTGACCAAGTAATGCCTTCTTCAACAAGTCAGATGCCTTTGTTGACCAAGTCGAATGCCTTGTTGAACAAGTCGAATGCCTTGTTGACCATGTAATGCCTTCTGAACGAGTCGAGTACCTTGTTGATATGTAATATACCTTGCTGAAAATTCAAATGCTTGTGACCAAGTAATGCGTGTTGAACAAGTTGATTGCATTGTTCACCAAGGAATGACTTGTTCAACAAGTCGGATGTCTTGTTGACAAGTAATGCCGTCTTGAACAAGTCGAATGCCTTACTTACCAAGTCAAATGCCTTGTTGAACAAGTCGAATGCCTTGTGACACAGTAATGCGTTGTTGAAAACTCAAATCAAGTGCTGAAGAAGTCAAATTCCTTTGACCAAGTCTAATGCTTTCAGGAACAAGTCGATACCTTGTTGATCAAACTATCGAGTCTGACAAAGTCGAATGCCTTGTTGACCGAATGGAATGCCTTGTTGAAACACGTCTAATGCCTTGTGACCAAGTAATGCGTTACTTGACAAGTGGAAGCCTGTTCACCAACTAATGACTTGTTGAACAAGTAAAATCCACTGTTGAAAAAGTCAAATCCTTTGCTAACCAAGTCGGATACCTCGTAGACCAAGTAATGCCGTCTTGAAAGTCGAATGCCTTGTGACAATAATTTCGTCTTGAACAAGTCGAATGCCTTATTACCCAGTCAAATGCCTTGTTGAAGAAGTCGAATGCTGTTGACAAAGTAATGCGTTGTTGAACAACTCAAATCAAGTGCTGAAGAAGTTAAATTCCATTGTTGACTAAGTTTCATGCCTTCAGAACAAGTCGAATGCTTGTGGATCAAGTATCGATGTCTTGACCAATTCGAATGCCGTGTCGACCAAGTCAAATGCTTTGTTGTATAAGTCGAATGCCTGTTGACAAGTAATGCATTACTTGACAAGTAGAAGCTGTTCACAAACTAATGACTTGTTAAACAAGTAAAATCGTTGTTGAAAAAAGTCAAATCCTTTGTTGACCAAGTCGGATGCCTCGTTGACCAAGTAATGCCTTCTTCAACAAGTCGAATGCCTTGTTGACAAGTAATGCCTTCTTGAACGAGTCGAGTGCATTGTTCACCAAGGAATGTCTTATCGATCAAGTATCGATGTCTTGACCAATTCGAATGCCTTACTTACAAAGTCAAATGCCTTGTTAAATGTCGAATGCCTTGTTGACAAAGTAATGCGTTGTGAACAACTTTAATCAGTGTTGAAGAAGTTAAATTCCTTGTGACTAAGTTTAATGCCTTCAGGAACAAGTCCAATGCCTTGTTAGACAAGTATCGATGTCTTGACCAATTCGAATGCCCTGGTTGACCAAGTCAAATGCCTTGTTGAACAAGTCGAATGCCTGTTGACCAAGTAATGGTTACTTGGAAAGTAGAATGCCTGTGTTCACCACAACATGACTGTTGAACAAGTAAAATCCATTGTTGAAAAAAAGTCAAATCCTTTGTTGACCAAGTCGAATGCTTTGTTGACAAAGTAATGTCGTCTTCAAAAAGTCAATGCCTTATTGACCATATAATACCTTTGAACAAGTCAAATGCCTACTTACCAAGTCAAATGCCTTGTCGAAAAAGTCGAATACCTTGTTGACAAAGTAATGCATTGTTAAAAACTCAAATCAAGTGCAGAAGAAGTCAAATTCCTTGTTGACCAAGTCTAATGCTTCAGGAGCAAGTCGAATGCCTTGTTGATCTAGAATCGATGTCTTGATAATTTCGAAAGCCTTGTTGACCAAATCGAATACCTTGTTAAACAAGTCGAATGCCTTGTTGACCAAGTAATGCGTTACTGACAAGTAGAATGCCTTGTTCACCAATAATGACTTGTTGAACAAGTAAAATCCATTGTGAAATGCCTTATTGACCATATA